>CAWUCO010000235.1:0-204886 GCA_963920705.1 Odiellus spinosus | reverse complement strand
GCGGCAACTTGTTGTTTTATTTCTACTAGGGCTTATACTCAGGGTTGCCTCAGACCTGGGAAAGTCAGGAAATTCCAAAAATCTTGGAATTTTGATATTGTCCCCAAAAAAAATTGCCGAATCTAGTATTTTTCCGTTAGACCACGGAGGCTTCCATTAAATATGTGAAATGTTATTATATGGTCACTGATCAGAACCCTCAAAACATTTTTATTCAATTATACTTTCTCACTGTTTAACAAAAAGAACAATTGTTTTCAGGGAGAGGTGAGGGGCTAGTCTCTTGTAAATGAAAGACAAAACTAGGGTATGCGCGTTGAAATATCTAATTTACTACATAGCCCAGTTATAAACAAATCAAAGTTTACTACTCTAGAAAGTGGCGTCATGACACTGACCAGAAAATTAACAACATATACCGTAAAATAATAAAAGTATTCAAGAGGCTTATTAAAAATAGGTAAATCACGCTTTACAAAAGTTGTCACTTGAAATTTCGCATTACTACTGATTTAAATGGCTAAATTGGTAATGGAAAAACGATAGAGTAGAGAAGGTCAGGGAAAACCTGGAAAAATCAGAGGATTTGGTAGGAAAAAATCCGTGGCTACCCTGTGTTTGTAAATTACCAGAAATATTTATATTTCACGTAGTATAAACTTGGATTTGTTAAAATGATACTATTTAGTTCTGATAACTTATTAAATTTATTAATTGTACAAAATCATTTCCACGAGGTCGTTACTTTCAACCGAGGGGGCAGACACTCGCGAACTCAGGTGTACAAAGTTTTTGAGCTTTTTGCTCTATCAAAGCTGAACTCAGAAATCATAAGAGTTCGAACTCAATGCACTTTCAAAGCTGAAATCAGTGAACTCAGGTGTACAGCGAATTCAAGAGTGTCGGAACCCTCGCTCTCAACTTGGACAGTTCAGTTAGCAGAGAGAACTGTTTTATCCCCCCCCTTCTAACGCCTGTTACCAAAAGTCTTATTAAATGACGCCATCTATTTACAACAGTCACTACCTTGTTTTCAAAGGCATTAATTATATTTTAAATATTTCTTGGGTTAACGAACGATGAAATAATGCCTAGTCATCCAGCATCGACGCGAAATAGAGCCTGTACACGCGAATGGCCGACGCCGATGAAGCTCAAGCTCGCCTGAAAGACCATTCCTGTAAAAATATTCAACGACTATTATTATACACTGATCTGAAAGTAGGGCAAAGGATACCAACGAGCTCTAGTACCTTCCAAGGGCCCAACGAGTGTGTTGATTCGCGTTTGTGAATTTTTTCGTTCTGCGCTTGCGTATTGTTCTGAATCGCGTCAATTGTGAACATTCCTGACCTACGCGTTAATTTGGATATTATAAACTCAAAGAGCATTCACCGTAGACCTTCAAACTGGTAAGTGTTTTTTTTTTTTTTTTTTTTTTTTTTTTTTTTTTCTATAAATTCCATGTTTGTGTAGGCCTACATATTTTTGTGAGGATATTAGTTTTATCCTGGTTATGACCCTAAAATCGAATAACTTAGTACCCACGGTTGAGAATTCAGGGTAATATCTAGGAAGATTAATATGAAGTAATTTGCGGGGTTCCTTCTACCACGCTTCATTCGCGAAAATTTGTCTACTTTATAATTAATCCGAAGATATGACATTACGAAGTTAGGCAACTTTTATATGAATTTGAAATTTCTTCTAATATTTCAATTGTGATACTTAACACGAGACTTTTGGTTGGACCCATGATTTGTCCCACCTTTAGAGGTCCCCATTATAGTCGTAGCCCCCTCCCCCTTTTTTTCTTTTGACTGTATTTAGAGGCCCCTTATTTCAGAGAGATTTTTGAAGCTCGTTTCGTTTGTTTTCTTAGGATTTTGGTGGCCTCTTTGAGAGGATTTTGCGGGATTTCGGGGGCCCCTTTGTAATTTAAACGTAGGATATAGCCTACTCAGCCTACACCTTGCAACGCCTCTGGCTTGCAAACGTTTTGAAACGTCAATTAGAGACGTTCTAGCTAGCATTACATAATAGCCGCGTTCACACTGAAGACTTAAGACCGTTTTTAACCGTTTTTGGAAAGGTCAAAATGGAAATATTTGGGTTCAGCTGTAGAGATTCTTCGTCAAAAAATTGAAAAAAAAAACCTGACAATTCCATGGTAATAAATATGTGGGGAAACTAAAATGGAACAGCATTTGAATTTAATAATTTATTTTCGGTATCGCAATGCCAAAAAACATATTCGACAATTTTCAAACAAGTTTTATACACGTTTTTGGTGTTTAAATTAATTTCTAAAGTTTGGTAAAGTTTGAATGTAAATTCGGGTCAATCATATCCTAACATAAAATGGATATGCCGGTGTTTGACGCCCAAGGTCTTTAGGCATTAAACTCCAAACTATGCTCTTAAATGGAGAAGGAAAACTAACAATTGATTTTTTTATCTATTCATTATTGTTTTAAAAAGCCTAATCCAACAATAAAAAATAAATACAAACAAATATCAAACGAGAAATAAATTTAAAAGTTGTTCCATTTTTAGCTCTTAGTTTCCCTTTAAAATATTTCAAAATAAGGATCTCGGCGATATTTATCCATGAGACTCTTCTGTTTTAAATATTTTAACATAAATGTTTTTGGATGACCTTGTACCTTTACAGACTATGCTCTAGAGATAAATATTCTCCAGTTCTCTATATAAAGGGTCCACGGGTTAGCTTGACATCAAGGTTTTGATTTTCTAATAGCTTTAATTACTTTTCTTAAATACGTTATTAACTTTTGATACGTAAAAAAGGAAGAAAAAAGCTTGTACTATAAGAGGATGGAGATTTTAGATAACCATTTTTTTTCGTTCTTATATCGTATCCCATCTCGGCGCCTATCTATGAATATAAGGAGTTAATGGCAAATCCATACAAGTCCATATCTGTAAAATAGCGCGCGGTGGGTAGATCGATTATAAAAAGTCCCTGGTTGTCGTGCGAGCCATCGCCAACGGGTGCAAATTACTGATGATATGAAAAAAAAGTGATTTCTTTTAATACTTATATAGCGATAACTTCGAGCTCGGACCTAAAAATACGCCTTTAAGGCCCACTAACATTTCGCGGGTTATACGAATCTTTAATTAATCTGCAAAAGTTAAGATCGTTCCACAGCCTACTCTCGTTTTTTAGACGTCACAGCCTACGTCACCCCCATTTTTCATGGTTCATACAAACCTGGGAAACCTGAAAATCTCAGGGAAATAAATTAAAGGCTACAAATTCAGGGAAATTTAAAAATATTAGTAAATTCAAGGATATTTTTGAGGTTTGGGGGTATTTGATCTAATTCTAAATTAACAAGTTGAATCAGCCAAAATCGCGTTAATCTTGTATCAAATGGATACGAATTATCCGGAGATAAAATTTTTAGCTCAAATTATAAACAAATTACGCGTTTTAATTCGAATAATACGAAGATAAAAATACGACTTTTCTCGAAATCCTTGTAGAATGAAATATGATAATTATAATTTAATCTAAATTGAAAGGAACAGCGACTAAATTACGACGTTCTAGCTTCGAGATCTCAATTTAGGTTAAAATCGTGGAAGAAATTCGAGTTTCAAATTTTCCTATCCGAATGAATAACTCGTATTACGTATCAATTTCCTATAACCATGAAAGTTAAAGGAATAAATGCCAAATATTAAGATGGTTCGACTCCTTTTGAGGGTGATTGGTTTTACAAGTTTCGTTATATAGGAGACGTTAAATGTCTTAGTAGATATTACCTTTGAGTAAATGGCTCTTTACTCGAAGATGAAATAAGGAAGGGGTGGGGGATTTTTTTTTATATATTATTTTGAAGCGATGTCGAGATGAAAATTAAAGCTGGCCAACATTTTACGGGCCGAGTAAATTTTTATATCGCCTTTAGCAGTTCGTGCTCGATTCCAGTAGCTCGAATTAGAGGTGTGGCTGACGTACACCCCTCGGCTAAGAAGAAGGCCGCTCGAAAAACTTTAAAAAACCCATCGCCGAGAATTATTTTCGTGTGTCTTGGGCGTTCTTTTATAGTTGCTACCGAAATTGCCAACTGACCTTCGCGTTTTCTTTTATAACTTCATAGGGATAATGAAACCCTATAGATTGTGGGAATTCTACAAAGCGCCACTCTATGTTTTTCTCAGAGCCCATTCAGAAATTAAATGCCATTTCCTTGATGTCGTTTAGGACTTAAACAATGGAAACCTATCTTCAAAACAAAACCTGATCTTCATAAGCGTCCTCTAACGGGAAATACTGTAGGCCAAAGTAGGAACTAATCAAACCTTGCGCGTTGTTACTATGGGTAACGAATAGACAGAAAAGCGCGTTGTTTCGTTAGTGTCATCATTTTCCCGCACTTTTTGTGCCGTGCAGGGTTCATACGCGACTTGGAAAATCTGGAAAAGTCAGGGAATTTGGATATTGGTCTAAAAGATCAGGGAAAAGTCAGGGAATTTAGAAATTGCCCCAAAAGATCAGGGAAAAGTCAGGGAATTTGAAAATGAGCCCAATTTTAAATGATCAGAGAAAATAAATTTTGGTACGTGTCAAGGAACTGTTTTTGATTGGTTGAGCAATTAATTGTAATGTAATTATTATACAAACTGAAAATATTTGCCAAAAGATTCAATTTTTATCTCGTATTCTGTGTAAATTATCGACCTTGATAATTAGTAAATGGTCATGATTTTGGAAATCAGAAAAGAAATCACGTAAGGAATGACTGGAAAATTCGTAAATTAGGAAATGGCAAGCGCCTCGATCGGTTATGCTGGTTCATTAGATGGAACATTTTCACCCGACTCGTCCACTGAGCGCATTCCTTGTAAATTATCAATTAAGATTAATTAAGGCCGAGTTGCAAATATTCAATGAATCCTAAATTTACCGTTGCATTTTTCTTTTCTCATCAAGGGGTGTACACGCGTGTAGCTTTTAATTTACTAAAGTGATTACGTAACTGATTAGTACTACCAAAGACTGTAATCATTTACGTAATTCAGTTATCTATGTACAGATTTTTCGAGAAGTAGAGATCAGGGTTTGGACAAGATAATCCATAAATATTTGGTTAATCAGTTAATTATGAATAATAATCAGTTAAATACTTTCGATTACATTGCATTTATCATAGACTTCTCGTGGATAATTTCAAATTATTAATCAATTCTTAATAGATGAAGACGAATAACAAAACCTGGTTTGTTTCACAAGCGTCCTCTAACGGCCAAAACACTGCGTACAAAAGTAGAAACTATCAAAACCACGTGCGTGGCTGCTATGGATAAAGTTGGACGTGGTTTTGTTAGCTACTTTTGCCTGCACTGTTTTGGCCGTTAGAGGGCGCATATGAACTTGACCAGGTTGGTTTGATTATCTTTTTCAAGATGTCAGTTGTTCATTTTCTCTTTATACGATAAAGTGGGGAAGATTGAGGGGTGGAATTCCTTCACCATCAAGTGGAATCGGGGGAGAGGGGGGGCTTTTAGAAGAAGACTTATTATAGCACCTATCCTCGTCTATAGCTCGACGGTGGGCTGCGCTATAGTTCTGTCTTAGCCGGGTTTCTTTAATCGCGGGTATTGCCTTTAAAAGTTATTACCGAGAGACTTGTCGTCTCTAGCGCTCTGTTCTCTTAATACTTTTAAGATTTTTTTTTTATACATATAAGTCAATCGTTTCTTTTGCTCCTTATATAGCTAGTGATAGCTCGTTCGATGGATTATCAAATATAAAAGAGAAAGAGAGAGATTGGGTTTTAGGGCTGTAAGATTAGGAGATATTTTTTCGTGGGAAAAAAACTAAATATATACCCGCACTCGAAGGAGAAACACGCTAACTGATCGGTCTACTTGTTTCTTTCGGTTTAAAGGGTAGATGAAACTGTTGCAAGATTTGTTTTGGTTAGAAGAACTTGAATATTTAATAAGACAATAAATTTACATTTATAATAGTAGATTCTATTAAAAGTCAAGTGATTTTTTATAAATTAAAATCACCAATTCGAGAAATGTGTAAAAATCTGAAAAGATTCCGATTTTGGAATTTATCTTATATATATATTATATATATATTATATTATATATATATTATATATATATATTATATTATATATATATTATATTTTCAGAACAAATTACTGAACATTTTCTTACTTTATTCGAGTCCTTTTGTTAAACATCGCAAAATATCTCCAAATATCTAATCTCTAATATAAGCCTTGTTAGGCTTAATCGACGTTTGAAATGAAGAGCGCAACTTGAGTCGCGATTCGCGGAATTAAAATTCAATCTCCGCGCGTGTTTTTAAAATAAAAAATCAAGCGCAGTTTGCATTGAAGTTTAACGTAGCGTATCTAAAACGTTGCTTGTAAATTTTAGCTTTTCCCACCGACAGTCAGACCATAGAAAATGTAGTAAAAGGAAAAGAAACTTCATTTGGTAGCTGTCTCGATCCAATCAGGAGATTAGTGCCGAGCTATAGGACGTGTTATATTTTTGTTCATTAGACTAAAAACCGCCTAATCTATTATTTAATCTTTACTATTTTTATCGACTACTCAATGCTTGCTCGGTCACTCGGCGCCGTTATGAGAGTAACCGGAACTAGAAATACCTCAGTTTGAGCTCGACTAAAGTATCCATATCCGGAAAATTGTATAGACTAATCTTCTAATAATTTTACTATGGTCAAAAAGACAGTGACTTACGTACCCTAGAGAATAATATATTTTGATTTTTAGTCGTGTCACGTTCCTTTTGAAATAAATAATTATTTTAGACTTTTTCTGCCCGAAGGATCAATCTGGAAGCTTAATGAGTGAGAGCGAAAGAGCGAGAGAGAGATAGAAGAAATAATTTTTTATAAAATCTTCTGATCTCCAATATATAACCTCTAGAGATTCGTCAATTTTTCTATTTCAAAGAATGGTTGAGATTTTGTAGATCTCTGTCTCGATACTATCTTTATTTTCCACTATTATTATTTTCTCCTCGAGTTGATCTCGATAAAGGAAATGGTTGGAGGAAGGTAGGCCTCTCTCTCTCTCTCAAGTTTTCAACTCGAGTTGGTCTACTTTTTCTCGAAATCGAAAAGCCATTATGTTTTCCAAAGCACGCTTCGAATGGCAAATTGATTAGTCTGTCTTTTTATTTTTCGACCCGGGGAAAAATTGGCCCGTGAAAAATCGTCCTTTGATGACGCGTTGTTTCCTTTTAATTGGAACGAATTAAAGGAGCGGGATTCCTCGTCGAGATTTAGCTGGCGGGCATTCCAAAAACCTCCCTTCTTCTCGATTGTTAATTTTCAGTACGCCAAAAACTAAATATTTTCATTTTTGGTAATTTATTTTTTAATTTATTTCGCGGAATTCGAGAGAAATTCTCCCAATTCCCCTTGTATATTATAAAAGATGGGAGGAGGAAATTGGACTCTTTAACTTCTTTGAAGGGAGAATTAAGCGTGACAACGTGTCACGAATTCCAATCCCATTCCTTACCTTGAAAAAATATTGACTTTAAAGCATCTGAACTCTAAACCTTATTGAAATTGGTGTACGCGTTTTCTAAAAAGCGCCTATGCAAAAACACTCGGGGGCACTCAATTTCATGGGATGTATTAAAGAAGACACGCAACATTCGGGGCCAGTTCTCAAATTAAACTCGCGTAGCAAGCTCGCCAATTTAATCTTTAGAAAAAATTCCCGAGGGCTTTTATTTAGATTCACGCGTGACGTCGGTTTTACTTTTCATTTCAATGTGCTCTCATAGAATAATGAAAGAAATCTACTCACTCATTCAGGAGCAATCTTCTAATTTGATCACAAATGGTCCGAATTGGAAATTTTCAACAGAATTCGAGCAATTAGACCATAGACTAATAAAGGGTTTCACCCTGGTCACGCGATATGCTTCCTACTTCATTAGTAACTGTTATTGTCTATAGAGGCGATACTAGTATGCTTCGGTGGTGCGCTCTTCCTTCCCACCATCTCTACCGCTAACGCGCCTGCGCAGCTATCGATAATTGGCTTGATTAACGAAGCGAACTGCCCACCAAGATCAATAAGTATTTAAAAATCTGGCAAACTACAGTGGAAGGCAGAGATAGCTGCACGTCGCGTGTCCAAAGGTGAAACCCTTTCTTAGTCTATGATTAGACCAAATGAAATAAACTGAGTTCAAGCAAAGTAGGCCAAAATTTAAAATGCCTTTTATTGAATTCAAGTTATTTCATAAGGTTGAATTTTCCAATCTGGACGATTTTTGATCAAATTAATAGATTTTTCCTCATTGAGAAAGCCGATTTCTTTCGTTATTCTATGAAAGTACATTGAAATAAAAAATAAAACACTTACATAAAAACAACCGTATGCATTTTGTATGTCCTGTAATTTTTCATGGGTTTTTATAGTACTTTAATAATAATTATAATATGATTGTTATATGTTGGTAATACCGTCATCATCAATAATAGAAATGGGTTAATTAAGCGCATGTAAAAGTGTTACAGCCACTGCGCTCCTGTGTTCAGGGTGAAGCCCAACCTATTGCACCTTTCTAATCGACGGACATTGTAAATTATTATGTGTTAAATATATGTTTATGATCTATAAGTATAATCAGAAGCCGATGAAACCCTCCTTTGAAGTCTATTACTCCCTGGTCTTGTCTACCCCTCTCTGTATGGGTTAGTCTCAAAAAGCGCGATTCGTACGCCTCCTAACGGTAGATATTGTAGGAGCGGGAGTTCGTCGAGCGAATATCTCTAGCAGCCTTGGAGTTCGTCAATAAAACGTCGTCGTTTGTGGAGAGAGAGAATTTCCAATTTTCCGTAGACAGGGGTATGAAGTAGGACCCTTCCGATCTCGTAAAATTGCGAATTTTACCCATACAGAGAGGAGCGGTATATGGAACATTAGAGTAGTAGACTTCAAAGGAGGGTTTCATCTACTTCTGGTATAATACTAAAGGCTTTTATTGGATATATCCCTTACCGTATAAAGCTGATTTCCGGGGGGGGGGGGGATGGGTTGAATTTATAAAATTAAATTTAATCCAGGTCGTGTTTATTATATATTTATATTTTAACGGTATGGAATCAATATAAAATGACTTTTGTCGGACTTCAGTCTCCCTTTAACCTCTTTAACCGCTTAAGTGAGCGTTTTTAATTTGTTTTATCCCTCCGCAAAAATTTTTAGATTGCATTTTTAATGAAAAAGCTACACGCTCTTACTCGAATGGAGTCCGAAAAAAAAATCCAAAAAAAATCAGAAGCGTATTGATACGCGATAATAAAGTTCGTAGGAGCTAAAAGTAGTCCTTAGGAACTGTCTTTGAATGGGATCATAGGATACAGATCGGTTTCCTTTGATTCTCTTTTCCATTTCTGTTTTAGTAGTGTATACCAGCTTCGTAAGTTCGTCTCCGCAGTTAGATTATTAAAAGCGCATTCCTTCTCGTTCGAGAGCTTGATCGGATATACAAACTTTGCCTGGATTATTTTTTTCGATTTAATCCAAAGTAAAATCCCTCGGGGTTTCCGGTGTTAATAACCGGATTTTCGGAGAGACCAAGTTTTCCGAGGACTTAATTTTCTTAATCAAGGGTAATGAATGGATTTGACGAGGGAAAAAAATAGACATGATCAATTATAGGCTTTAATAGTAATTTCCCTGATTTTAGTTTTTTTTTTTTTGGTTTTTCATTTTATTTAGTTTTTATTTTGTTTTTTTGATGATGATCGAAATTTCCGATACTAATTTATTCTAGGATTAAAGTTGAGCAACCATTAATTCAACTTTTTTTAGTTTTTATATGAAATTTATTTTAAGAAATAATTCTTGTATGATACAAAGAATTGATATTTAAATATTTGAAGGGATATTTGACTTATTGCCTTTAAAGGGAAAACGCAACTTAAACACAAGTGATTTTTTTATCGATTTCTTATCGTTTAAACTAGAAATAAATTTAAAATGATTGGTTGATCAAATAACTGTAACGTAATTATTTTAAACTATAATTGTTTACGTAAAGATTCAAATGTTTTCTCATATTCTGAGTGACCTATCCTTACCCTAATTGATAAATTATATCAAATTAAAATTGGTAATTGCTAATAAGAATAAATTCACGAAAAAAGATTGGTCAAGGGAAATTATCTACCAAAATTTTGTACGAACCCGGTAAATTTCAAGATTCTAATCGATGGGGCCCTATAAATTGATTAATTAGTTTACTATATAATTTGAGGTTTTATATTAACAAACAATTTATCCGAGATTATAATACTCGAAAAAAAAACTATAGTTATCAATGGATATTCTAAGTTATTCATTATCCGATTCCGAGCTCAACCAACGTCAAAAATGTTGATTTTAACATAAATGTTTACTTATTTCTGGATCTCTTCGACATCCCGCGGTATTTGTTGACGAGATATTCGACGGGAAAGATATAGTTGTGGTAGCTCGTTTGTCTCTTCCGGTAAGAGAAGGAGGGTATGTCGTTGGTAGGGAGTTGGGGGGGGGGGGGGTATTAGAGAAAGAACCAGACAGAAAGCTAGGAAATGATGTTTTTATTCGGACCTCGTTTCTCTCTCAGTCGTTAATCACCGCGGGCTCGCGCGAAGCTCCGGTCCATCACTCGACAACGCGCGAAATTAGAAGCAACAGACGGATAATATTTCGAGCGTCACCTTAACTAGCTACTCCGATCCAACCTTAAACCCTCCGGAGGTCACTCCTTTAGGCTGGCATTCCGGTTCGCTCGTCGCTAGAGAGTTTACTCTCTTCTCCAGAGAAGGTATCGCCATTCCCTCTTCGTCTTGAAAGGATCTAGAACCCGTAGAGAGACGATGATGCCGCCGCGGAGAAGGAGGATGGAGAATAGAGAGAGAATAGCTCTTTGCGCGCCGTCATTTATAAGTGTCCTCTTTTCTTCCTTTTCCTTTCAATCCCGGCAGGGCAGTGACTTTCATCCCACACGGACAATGCAACGAGTGCGAAACCAATATCTTCCTATTTCTAAAGGAAAGGTTAAAGGGAGAAAATGAGTGATTTTTTTTTTAATTATTGATTTAAATAGGCCTAGTCCACAAGTAAAAAAATTACACACAAATATTAAACTAGAAATCAATTTAAAACTTACCGGGAAAATAGGCTTAGTTGGATTCGTGGAAATCCTGAACTGCCCATATCGACCAATATGGGGAGTTCTGGATCGCCATAAATTAAAGTTTTAAATTTATTTCTAGCTTAATATTTATTTGTTATTATTTTCTACAAGTGGATTAGGCCTATTTAAACGATAAGGAATAGTTACTATCATAAAAAATGAGAAGCTTACTTAGGGAATATTGCCGTCGACGTTATCAGTACGTCATAGCTTGTAAAGCTCATAGCGCTCTTGAGCACCGAGCATTTCTTAAGCTTATTTTTTCTATATCCGTATCAGCTCTCAATGTCGGGTCTCTAACGAGCGACTTCTGAGCCGTCTAGCCCCTGCGTTTTATGAAAAAGGAAATAACTGCTCTGTATAACCTTAACGCCACGTGATTTGGTGACGTAGTTAGCAATATTCGAACAAGATGTCGCACCCACAACTTCTTTTATAATATCAACTATTAATAAAAAAATCACCTGTTCCTAGGTTTCATTCTCTCTTTAAAGGAAACACCTAATTTCCTACCAGAGTTTTTCTATAGCGATCGACTTTAAAAAAAGGTTGCATTTTATAGTCTTTTCCGACATAGAGCGAGTTTTAATTAACTCGAGGAAAATCCCAATTTTTTAGATTTGTAACTTTGAAATTATTTTTCTGTAGATTTTGAAATATATTTTTAAAAACGGGTGAATATGCTCTTCTTCTGTGATTGGTCTAAGGTTCTCACCCACCGTTTTGTTGACCTATGTTAATGAAAGCCGGCCGCGGCGCAGTTGCGTTTCTTTCTCTAAATTTCTCCTCTTGGTTTTCTTTTTCCATCTTAATTTCCATCCTGCTCCGTTGTTCGCGCTCTCTCTCGCGCGATGTGTGGCTTTTGAGCCGAAATTGAAGCGTTTTGGATGGTGATGGGAGGAGAACGGAACTTCCCTTTTGTTTTCGCGGTGGGAGGTTTTTGGGTTTTCTTTTTTCCTTTTTATAAGCGTGAATCAAAAACATTTCAAGGGGGTAAATTTTTTAAATTTAAAAGCGTTAGGTGGAGGCGTTTCTTGGGCCAATTAGCGAATAAAAGCCTCACTTCCTTCCCCTCCCCGGGAAGATTAACTACTTTCGAAAACAGTTGTTACGGATTGATTTACGATGGAAATGTTAGGAGTTTTGATTAAGTCCGCTAAAAATTTGTTTTTAAATTCGGCTTTCTCTCCCGGCCCGGGGTTTTTAATATAACGTTACTTCGGATCGCTTTTGTTTTGGCAAAATTTACAAATTCCGCGATTTTCTTTTGATGTTTTTGGTTGAAACTAAGCTTTACGCTTCTTTAAAAGAGTTAACTTATGTCGCTTCCAAATACCAAGACAGCTATTAAGTCAAATCAATTTCGGCCCAAGTATTCGGAATTTGCCAAGTCTGCGCTACCAGTTAGTCCATTAGTTTCTAATTTTTAGAATAATTTGTCACCTCTCTTTTTTTATTATCAGGAGATTTAGATCATTATGGATTTTTGTGTATCAGTTATCCATGGCCTAATTTCCAATTGCTCTGACCTCTAGAGGTTGAGCTCGGAATTGGATCGAACCATTATCTTCTGTTATTCATATTTTTTTAGATATTTTATTTTCGGATTTATTGTTTGTGAATTAACAAATGCGGAGCCGTAAATTAGGATAGAAGTTAAATGAATGTTGGGTTTATCCGAAGATAAACGCGTGAAGCTATTAACGAGTTATTCGAATTTAAACGTATGACGATGGGTAAGGAAATTCACATATTTTTAGCAATCGTGGAAAATAAAATAAATACATTTCAAATTTACTTAAAGTTCGAAGAAAATAAAAGGATAAAACATTGTTAATAGTCCTAGGGATAATCTCACGCATTGGGTGTTTGGTATCAATAATTTAAAGCAGGGTTGGCAAGTTTTAAACAAAATGTTTAAAACATTTGTTTTAAACATGTTTTAAACAACCATCAAGGTTTTTTTTGGTTTGTTTAAAACGTTTTAATCAAATTGTTTAAAACATGTTTTTTTAAGGAATGTTTTTGTGTTTAAAATAACTTTTTTAAAGTAGTTTCATTTCCATATTATTGAACATTTAATCTTTGTGAGGCTCTTAACTAAATGTGACTTCATTCGAGCAACTAGCCCGACTACCTCTGTACCACATTTCTTGCATTTAGCTCTAGAGCTTTTACATTTTTCATTTGGTTCTACATGGTTATAATATACCCAAACTGGGTCTTTTCTCCGACCGACCGAACTCATAGTAACAGTAAATTAAGTTATTAATTAGTTATTTTAGGAATACACTAAACCTGAAAACAGCAGGCGCTTTTGGAACCTTTTTCTATTACGCTTAAGGCAAAATGTGTATTCTTTCTCTAGATTCTAAAACCAAAAGTTATGTCTCTGGATTCTAAAACCAAAACTAAAGTTGCCTTACTTCTAATAGTGGCGCATTAAGCGGCCTTCTAAATAGATGAAAATACATGTACATAGTGTTTTAAACGTGTTTAAAAACATGTTTTAAACTGTTTTTTTTGTCTCATTTAAAAACAGTTTAAAACAATTTTTCGTGTTTTAAACAAAAAAAAAACATGATTTTTGTTTTTTTAAAAAAAAACTCTGTTTTTGCCAACCCTGATTTAAAGATGAAATTACTGGGGTCAATTTCAACTTAGAGAAGCTAAAAAGGTCTAATTTTAATAATTAAACCGGCATAGCTCTTATTAAGAGGAGTAGCTATCGGCAGACAGATCGGATCGGTAACGTTTTTGGCCTGAAGCCTTTTAATTACTATACTCATTTTCGCTTTCGCCATCGTCTGATTTTTTAAACGTTTCTTTTTCTGGTTTTAAAGGGAGGGTGAAGAGGAAAATCAAGTGATTTTCATTTTCGATTCTTCTACTTATTCTAAGACCTATCCGCGTAGTTAATCAGAGGCGAAATATATCACAATGAATCAAAATAGATCCAGATTTCACTTTAAATTGACCCCTCCAACCAATCGCGTAACGCCCTGCCTTCCAGCGAACAAAATACTTGTGGCACGCGCTATGTTGAGCGCCACGTTTGTCACATCTCGCGCGTAATTTATCACGGCTCGCGTTCGAAATAGCGTGTGTCACGAGTATTTTGTTCGCTGGAAGGCAAGGTGTTACGCGATTGGTTGGAGTGAAATGTCAATTATTTTTAAAATCATTGGGATATATTTCCTGAATGATAGGTCTTAGAATAAATAGAAGAATCGATAAAAAATCCCTTGATTTTCATCTTCACGCTCCCTTTAAGAGAGAATGCGGGACACTCCCAATTTTGCGATCCACTCCTCTTTTTTCCCTTTAAACCTTATTACCGGCAATTTTTTTTAAGTTAGTCTAATACATAATATTTACAGACGCCAAAAAAAAACTAAATTGTTTCGCGATTAACTTTGGGAGCGAAGCTAAATAAAATTACAGATATTAGTTCCTAGCTTATATCTCGTTAAAAAAATTAATTGATTTTAAAGTGACTCTGAAACTAATTTAAGTGTAAATTTCGGAAAGATCGTTCAAAAAAGGTTCAAAACAAATTACCACAGTAAAATCCAGAAAAATATTGAATTTTCCTCTTAACCCTCCCTTTAAATTATAAAATGCTTATAAAGCGGGAATGCGTGAGAAGATATTCGTGGAAAGTGATATGTCACGAGATGGCGAGAGGGAGGGAGTCTGGGTAGATGATAATGTCAGGACAGGCAGAAGTGATCACTTCAAAGATCCACGTCATTTTTAACTTTGCATCCCCTCCTTTTTTTTTGACCCACCCTATTTTATCAGATTACCAAAATTAAGAAAATCTCTTCTAAGAATTTCCGAACGATACGGTGTAGGATAAGAAAGCGATAAAATGGGTTCTATATAATAGCCATGTCGTGTTTTACTTCAAGGTAGAGGAAGATCTAGAGTCAGAGAGAAATAAAAAATAAATAAATAATAATTATTTTTTCGCCAAAGTCTCTAGAGTCGAGAATATATTGGCGCGAGTAAGATCACGCAATCTCTGGTATTAAATAAAACCATTTTATCCCGCTATTTCTTTTTTGTTTTTTAGTTTTTTCTTCCCTCTTCGAATTTTCTTTCTCTTTCTCTCGTGTGTGTTTTCGACAAAACTAATTTCATCGTTCCCCCTCCCTTTGGCCCCGCGGGACGAATAAAAATGTACCCGCCTTTATAAGCGAGATTATTTTTGATCAGGTTTTGAAGTAGGCTGCGTTGTTTGACAAAACTTCAGATATTTCAACTTCTCCTGATAATTCCGACACTAACGCCAATTCAGAGAGTATGATAATGATACGTCAACCCCGTATATGGTCGCGTGATTAAGAAACATTTTAGTCCTGCCAGAAATTTATAAATTAATAAAGAGGAGGCGGGTCTTATTTACCTTAGGCGAAACCGGGTTGTCTCCATTTGCATCAAAATGCTTTTTTTACCACTCACGTTAGCAATGTCAACTCGAGTTTTATTTTGAGTGGTTGAACTTTTGCTTGGGTTATGCATTTGTGGTCCTACTAACTTGTAAGCGTATATATTCGTTTTTCAATGTAAAATATTTTCTAAGTAATTATATATAGAACGGTTTGATTAGTTTTTAAAAACGAAGGGGTTGAGGATTTTGACCAGGGACCTAAAAACTCGCGAGTCACTGGACATATTCCGATAAATTTTCAAAATGTCTCGTAACTTCTTATATTTGAGATGAGGTCACTGGACATTTGTCCGATAAGAAAAAATACTCGCTAATACGGGAAACCGGCAATGAGGTGTACTAGGCAATTGTCCAATAAGAAAATTTTCTTATTTCCGTCCCTGATTTTGACTACACCTAACCCCTATCTTCTTTTCCCCCTTTATACATTTTGATAAGCCACCAAGGTTATTAGTATGGGTATGCTTATATGATAGTTTTATTTTTATGCCGCCGCATTTCTCCTCACTTGAATCATCTCGTTTTGTAGATCCTTCCCTTCCCTGGAGGCATGGCCGCGCCAATGAATCCTAGGTGTTTTTCCACCATCCATCGCGACGCCCATCCCCAGACTCAACTCAGTCTTAGAAATATCTTTTTTATAAAGAATTCCGCGCGATTATTACTTTCTCCTACCTCGTTTCTACGGTTTGCTTTATTACTATAGACGGAGACTGGCTTGGTACGCGTTGAAATATAAATTAAATTCTGATTGTGAATACGATGTACGAGTAATACCCGCGCGGCCTCTATATACCGTATCAATTTTGATTTTTTTTAGTTTCATACTCTTAGATCCGAGTTTTGACTGGAAACTTTTACATTCGGGAAGAGTTTATACGAGGGGTCAAACACTCTTGAATTCGCTGTACACCTGAGTTCAGCTTTGATAGTGCATTGTGTTCGAACTCTTATGAACTCCGAGTTCTGCTTTGTACACCTTAGTTCGCGAGTGCCTGCCCCCTCGAGTATAGCCACGAAATCAGACAGGGTTGCCACAGATCAGGGAAAAGTCTGGGAATTTGAAAATAAACCAAAAAAAGTCAGGAAAAAGAATTTTAAGATATTTTAAAAAGTCAGGGAATTTAATGATCTTTCAAGAAGCCAGGAAATTACAATCATTATCTGCGGAAAAGATTTGAAGCTGACCGTATTCAGTTGTATAGATATATAACCAAGATACGCGTGCAAAACGTTTGGCGAACGCGATTATATAAAAAATAAAAGGTTAAAAATTGGGTAGCATAAGCTGAAACGATCAGGGAAAATCGTTGGAAAACGTCACGGAAAAACCTGGAAAAGTCAGGAATTTGAGTCTGGAAAAAATGGCAAACATGTCAGAATATATGTAGAGGTCGGCGTTTGGAGAAGATAATTTTTGTTTGTTTTATTCATAATTTCAAATTATCCACGGGAAGTCTGTGATAAATGCAATGTAATCGCGAATATTTAATTGATTATTATTCATAATTAACTGATTAACCAAATATATATGGATTATCTTGTCCAAACCCCCACCACTAAATATATGCTCCCTCGTTTTAATTAGAGGTCTAAATTAGTAATTTACGCGGTAAATTACCACGGTAATTTACGGTTTGCTCTGGAAAATTACCGTACAATTTTAATTTAAAGTATTTGGACTTTAAATATGAAAAAAATGCTAAAAGAGATCAAAGTTAAACTATTTATAAGTCTACTTCTCGATAGTTATTCGTGCTAGGCGTCGTTAACGGCATATTAATGGAATTTTTCATGTCTGAGTCACTTTGCTCTATCAATGCAAACTCAAATGATAGAGCGTATCATGAAACACATTGCATTTTTCACGAATTTAGAGGTTGTTTAGTCAGAAATAAGAGTTTTGAAGCGTTTGAAAGAGGAATTCTGCAGAAATTAAAATACAAATTATTTTATTAATACCAGTAAATTACCGTGAAAATTTAAATTACGCGGTAATTCGTGGCTTGATTTACCAATTTGCAAAATAACGGTAATTTGAGGTATCTATGGCTATTAACACTGGGCACGTATCTTAATAATTACGATAAAGATGAATAACAAAACCTGGTGGCGTTCATAAGCGTCCTCCAACGGAACGAACAGTGCGGACAAAAGTATTCATCTATATCTATTAGAGTAGGTGTCCATTATTAAAAGTCCGAAGAGCCATAACGGGAGCCCAATTTAGTCTTTCATTGAGCGATAACCAATCACTGTAATTTGGGGGCCCATTAATTCGACCCATTCTCCCTTCGAAATTGGTCTTAATCCTAATAAGGCAGTTTGCTCCCGGGGCCCGAGGAAGGCGGATCACCCCACGTAATAATCTGTGTACGCCTGCATCTCTGAGTGAGTTCTTAACTGAGTATTTATTTAGCCCTAATCATTTAAGCAATCAAGTGCGAAAATGATTTCTACTCGAAAGGGCTTTCATTTAATTCAATCGAAGAAAGCGTGATCAGTGGAGGCTCCAAGATTTTTTTCCAGTTAGGCTAAACCTGGGGGGGGGGGGCTATAGTACCTAGGCTATTTAATCAATTTAAGAGCCCATGAAGGGCTAACTACTTCCCTAAAATATGTACACCGGTTTCGCGATTACGTAATCACCTTAGTAAAATCCAAGCTAAAGGGCGTGTACACCGATTACGTGAAGTGGTCAGCCCCTTGGGGGCCCTTAAAAATTTATAACCTCCTTGAAATTTACACGTAGGCTATAGCCTGCCCCTGGCGTCACCACTGAGCGCAATTTTTAAGTTCTTCCCTTTGACCAAATTGTTTTTTTTTTTTCTCTCTCTTTCTTTCCGCGTATGTTATACCCCGGGGCGAGTTTCTCAATCATATCTGATGCGGGGCTCTTTCTGTTACGTTTCGCAGTAAATTATCAGTTAAATTAGTCACTTTTAATTACTTTTCATATATCGTCATTGAAAACAAAAGTTTCCCACTCTCAGATATAATTTATACTCGCGACATAGTTCTCATTCAATCATGAAACGGTGGAATGAAGGGACGCGATAATTCTCAGAAAGTTAACTTCTTAATTATATACTATTCCCCGGATTAATTTTTACCATATTGTCTCCGTATAGGCGGGCCCACCCTTAGCGAAACCCCCTGAGACTAATTCTATATACCAAAAAAAAAAAAAGAAAAAAAAACAAGATGGGTGTTCGGGTCACTATAGTTCCGCAACGTGTGAATAGATTTGCGGCCGAAGTTACGTGGATAATTAAAACCGCGGTCGAAGTTTTTTCGCGTTGAGTGGTTGTCGCGTTAAGTTTTCCAAGTTATGTAATTTTTTTGCGTTAAGCAAATTTTTCGCGTAAGCAGCGTGCTCATTTAAAACGGTGGCCAATTTGTATCTAAAAGTCTGGTTAGCACGCTGTGTTTTAAAAAGAAAACTATCTAATAAGGGGATGAACAAAAATCTAGTACGGATAAGCACGTGAGAAGTCAACATGGTGTGGTCATAGAGTTATAAAATATACTAGGGACTAACAAAAACAATTAGAGATAAACACTTGAAAAGTTAACATGGTGGGGTCATAGAGTTAGAATGGACAAAATCTAGCAGGGATGGACAAAATCTAGCAGGGATGGACAAAATCTAGCAGGGATGGACAAAATCTAGCAGGGATGGACAAAATCTAGCAGGGATGGACAAAATCTAGCAGGGATGGACAAAATCTAGCAGGGATGGACAAAATCTAGCAGGGATGGACAAAATCTAGCAGGGATGGACAAAATCTAGCAGGGATGGACAAAATCTAGCAGGGATGGACAAAATCTAGCAGGGATGGACAAAATCTAGCAGGGATGGACAAAATCTAGCAGGGATGGACAAAATCTAGTAGGGATGAATAAGATCTATTAAGGGAATGGACGAACTCACGAAATCCAACATGGTTGGGCCACATAATTATAAAATCTAGTTGGAATGGAGAAAAACTAATAGAGATAAACACACCAAAAAGCCATCATGGTGGGGCCATAGAGTCATAGAGTTAGAAAAATCTAGTTGGGACGGACAAGAACTAACAGGGATAAACACACCAAAAAGCCAACATGGTGGGACCATAGAATTAGCACGTTGTGTTTCCAACAAAAGCGTATTTAACGACAAACGACAGCTTATCCTGTTAACTGTCTTTGACAGTGGTGGACCAAGTTTGTATGAACACATAATCTACGAAATACTTAGTTTTGCGTAACTAAAAATAAGAAACCGCTTAACGTTTCTTTTTAATTATATTATATTAATTAGAATCGTCAGTTCCGTTCCTAAATTACCTTTTAAATAGCTTTTTGAGAAACAAACGCATTTTTTGCCGGTAAAGTTTTTTTTTGTTTTATTTTAGCCCGGAGCTATTTTGAAACGATTGCAAAATAGTCCTTTGTATCATTTGATACCGCTGTAATTAGACATTTTAATCAGAATGGTAATTATACTACCCCATCGGCTATGTTTTTTATTTCCTTTACAATATGAGCTAGGAGGATTAGGAATCGAGTGTTAATTTATACGATTGCTTTATTCCGTTATAACGGAGCATTTTTTACGTAGAAACTAATTTAATAATTTTTAAATTGCGTGGTAATTTACCGTGTAAACAGTAATTTGACGGTATTTCCACATTTGTATTTGAATTTGTGACATCAAATTAAGAATATTTAATTTGAAATTGACATTTATAAACAAATACCAATATAATTGTTCAAATAATCACGCAGTCTGTTGACTAATATATTTTCACCTATCACCTTTTCGAAATTCCTGCTAAATAATTAAGCTGCGTGACGTAACAGCCAAATCTTCTAGTACTAAAACGCTATAGTTGTCACTTGGGGTAGTCAATTCTGGGCGTTGTATGTCGAAAGGTCAGGTGATTTTGTAGATCGACGTCGTAATCTGTCTCTCTACTAACCTAACTCGGACATAAAAAATGTCATTAACATGTTTTTAACGACGCTAAACACCAGAAGCCGATGAAACCCTCCTTTGAAGTCTATTACTCCCGGGTCTTGTCTACCCCTCTCTGTATGGGTTATTCTCTAAAGGCGCGATTCGTACGCCTCCTAACGGTAGATGTTTTCGGAGCGGGAGCTCGTCGAGCGAATATCTCTAGCAGCCTTGGAGTTCGTCCAAAAAACGTCGTCGTTTGTGGAGAGAGAGAATTTCCAATTTTCCGTAGACAGGGGGATGAAGTAGGACCCCTTCTAACTCGTAAAATTGGGAATTTTACCCATACAGAGAGGCGCGCTATATGGAACATTGGAGTAGTAGACTTCAAAGGAGGGTTTCATCGGCTTCTGTAAACACGAATAAATATTGGAAATTAGATTCGTAGACGATTTAAAACGATGAACTTTGACCTATCTTAGAAATTTGTTCACTTTTAATCCAAAAAGTTTTTTTTTGGTACGTTTACCAGAGCAACCGTAAATAGAGCTCGGAATTGCATAAATCAATTATCTTCTGATATTCCTATACTTTCCGATATTTTATTTTCGGATAAATTGTTTGTAACTAAAAAATTAAATTGAATATTCGTATAATTGTTAAATGTATAAGGTTTACCCTTATATAAGGTTTGGCGCTTTATCTACCAACAAATTACTCGTATTCAAACGTATAACGATGGATAAGAAATTCACGTTTCCAGAATTAGTCTAAAATATAAGAAAAATATTTCAAATTGACTTTTAATTTGAAGAATATGAATAAAACAACCAACGTAAGATTTTAAATCACCTTTTTACTTTTATTTTTATTTTTCACGAAAATATCCTAAATTTTGAATTTTTTTATCCGAACGTAAAACACGGATGATATTCTAAGATAAGGCCATTTTTGAATAAAAATGGATATGGATTATGTTTTTTAATTGGATTATGTTTTAATCAAACAGATAATATACGTCAGAATTTAGTAGATTTTTTTATCCAATTAATAAAAATTATACGAATTCCGAGCTCTAACCGTAAATTACCATAATCATGTTATTTGCCGAATTTAACTGAATTAACGCGCCTTTTCTCCTTCTTAAAACGAACGTAACAATAACGCGTATATTATTATTATTATTATTATTGATCTGAGATTCTAAGACGAAAAATATTTTGAAAACAGCTTAGTTTGAGTTATTAAATAATTCCGTTTGCCTCCATCATCTTTTTTCTCGATCCGTTTGATATTTTTCAAGCCCCATATCCTTCCCCCCTCCGAAGTTGCCTCGAACCGTCAAGAAATCCGAGTCATTCCGGTGAAGTTTTCTGATAAAGTCCCGTTGCCCGAGGCGAGGCATTTAACTTCAAGCTATATATCCGTAGCTCCCAGAAATTTTTCCGAAAGGACATCGCGAACGCGATATAGCTAGACATATCGAGAGAGCTGCCACATCTGGCCCGAAAACCAAAAAGGAGAAAAGTCGACGTGTTGTTTTCCTCTTCTGGAACAGATAAGGGCGGGGTTGCGTACATTTTGGCCACCTAGAAATCTCTTCAACCCCCATTCCCTTTGATTTTTCACCCTCCCCTTACCTTTCCATCAAACGAATATCGAAATTTACGGAACGATTCAGTCTGAAATATCAGCGGACTAGAAACTATACCGAAGATTTCCATCTCGTTTTCTAAGGGCAAGTCTCGCCGGGTTATAGTCAAAATTTAAATTAATTAAGCTACGTTCACACTAGCAACTTTGAAATCGTTTTCGAACCGTTTCGAATGATAAAATTGACTTTTCAAGCAAATAATTCCATTCTTTGACAAATGATCTTTACTGTTGATCTTTGACCTTTCCAAAACGGTTGAAAACTTTCGGTTTCAAAGTCTGTAGTGTGAACACAGCTTTAGAGATGCACGCCGAATTAATTAAACAATTAAAGTAGACACCCAATCTAGCTGACTCGATTCGGGCCTTGTCGGTCAAAATTGATCTCGCGCCAATCTCGCAAATTTAATCAGAAGAAATGGAAAAAATTCCGCAGGCTGTGTTTACATACCTGTGACGTCGGTTTTACTTTACATTTCAATATGCTCCCATAGAATAACCAAAGAAATAGGCTATCACAATGAAGAAAACTCATCTAATTTGATCATAAATGGTTTAAATTGAAAGATTCGATCAGAATTATAAGAGTTTATTGAAAATTTTAAAGGGAGAAAGCAACCGAACATTTTTAATCGATTCCTTATCGTTTAAATAGTCCTAATCCAACAGTAAAAAAATTACGAACAAATATTAAACTAGAAATAAATTTAAAACGTAACCAGAAAATAGGCTTAGCTGGATTCATGGAGATTCTAAATTCCTTGTGTATAATCGAATGTTATTGGACAGGCCTTTGCTCATTGGTCACTAGCCCTTATACACGAGGAAATCATGGTCTCCATGAATCCAGCTAAGGCTATTTTCTGGGTAAGTTCTAAATTTATTTCTAAATTAATATTTGTTTGTAAATTTTACTGATAGATTAGGCATATTTAAACGATAAGGAATCGATTAAAAATCACTTGTTGATAGGTTGCATTATCCCTTACAGGATAATATAGGAAGTGTTTTATTGGAATTATACGCGAGTTTTGTTCTTTAGATAATATTCTATAGTTCAATATATATTTTAGCAATTTTTCGTTGCAATCTCAAACTGATTCGTGGGATTTAGGCTTAGCGATAATTTGGAAGTATATAGAGAGACATACATATTAAACAGAGGCCCTTAGAAACGTCTGTCTGTCCCGGGCTATTTCGGGATCTCTAATTAACCTTACATTTTGCGGTTTTCTTTCTCCCACTTCCATCTATTCGAGCGGGTGATAGCGTTGGAATTTCCTTCTTACGACTTTACGAGAGTGATTGGAACGCTATCTTCAATACTGTTATTTGTTACTCAGTGCAGGGTAGACCTTAAGTTTTTTTTTTTTTTTTTTCTTTTTTCTCTTCGTCGATCTTACGGCAGGTTTACGCTGGCCTCCAAACTTCTGGCAAATTATCACTCGAACACATAGTTCATAAAGATAATATCGAGTCCTATCTTTCGCCAATGCCCGCCACTAATAATTACCTTCTTCGATAAATCCCTCGTTGTATTACAGTGAATAAGGTCTAAAAAACAAAAAAAAAAAAAACATCTTTTTTGCTGCGCTTTAAATAAAAGGGAAACTTGAAGCTAAAAATGGAACAGCTTTTGAGTTTATTTTCGGCCTTGTTATTAAATGTACTTAACCCAGAAAGTCAACTATGATCGTTAATTACTACGTCATCAGTGTTGCCACAGATCAGGGAAAACAGGGAAAAGTCAGGGAATTTGAAAATGAACCAAAAAAGTCGGGGAATTTTAAGATATTTTAAAAAGTCAGGGAATTTAAAGATCTTTCAAGAAGCCAGGAAATTACAATCGATATCTGCAGATAAGATTTAAAGCTGACCGTATTCAGTTGTATAGATTAGAACAAAGATACGCGTGCAAAAAGTTTGGCGAACGCAATTATATAACAAATAAAATGTTAAAAATTGGGTAGTATTAGCTGAAACGGTCAGGGAAAATGTTGGAAGAGGTCAGGGAAAAACCTGGAAAAGTCAGGGAATTTGAATCTTAAAAAACTGTGGCAATCCTGGCCAAAACAATTATCTATATTTTTTTGACATTTTCATATTGAAGTTTCTTTCTAACTCTCAACCCAGAGGTATAAAATTTTGAATGTGACATTTTAACTAAAACTATAATGCATAGGCATTCGAAAAAAATAGTGTCAGCCTCACTTCAATTATAAATTTGAAAACATTTGCGTCAACGTAATTATTTATTAATGTTTTGTATTTATTACACAAAACGTAGGTTACCTCCACGTTAATATTATTATTACCGGTATTGCTTTAATTGGCTTAGTTTTTGGAGATAATAAGGGGATGATTTGTACGCTTAGATCCCTTTGAGTTTGTTCGCGATTTGATTGTCGATCATATCGTGGAAAAATAAGTTATACAAAAATATTCATTTTTTTTTTTAATATTTAAGAAAATTGGCCCCCGGAGAATAATTAATCGTATATTGGCAACTAATATATTTACAATTGAAACTTCTGTGATTGGGGAAAGACACACTCAAATACTATTTACATCCCGAATTTCATTTCATTCAAGTTCAATTCCAGGGGGTTATTATCATTTCCGTAAAACCTACACATGGATGACGTAACAGCCTACTTTTGGTAATTCTAAATACGCGTAGTCAATTAAATGTAAATATTTTTAGTGCTCGGAATTTGATAACCATGATTATTCAATTTATTGATACTTTTTTTCAAATATTTTAATTTACCAAAGGTTTATCACTTTATTCCTTAAAAGTAAACATCACCCCGTAGCTTAGTACCATCAGCAAAGGTCCAGGGAAAATGTACCGGCAGATTCTGATTCGAGACCAGTGATGGGCATACTTCACGGAGTTTAATACAGTGGAAGGCTTGCGAAGCGCTTCGCTAGCCTTCCACTGTACTAAACTCTGTGATGCACGCCCATCAATGTTCGAGACACTCTAGTTGCCGCAGTCAGTGTAAATAGTGAACGTACTAACAAGGAGACTACCCGAGGTGTTTATCGCCGATTTTGTCCAAAGTCTGCTATAATGTAGACCTATATAAGATATGAAAATCCACAAAAAGAAACCGCCGCATTACTCATTAGTTTGGCCATTTCAACCGAAAAATCTCGGTTTCACAGGGGGCCGGCTACCTGTGAAACCTTACCAAATTTTCAAATTGGTTTGAAATTGTCAAATGGGTAATATGCTACATATCTAGGTAAAATTCATCAAGTTTGGGTAAATTGGGACTTTGTTGGGGTAAAATCAGGAAAAGAAATTTCTTTTTTTGGAGGAAGGTGCTTAATGGGCAAAAACGTTTTCGGTTGCTATGGCCAAACTAATGGGTAGTGCGTCGTCTCCTTTTGGGGATTTTCATATCTTATATAGGTCTACATTATAGCAGACTTTGGACAAAATTGGCGATAAACACCTCGGGTAGTCTCCTTGTAAGCGCCACTCTTTGGAGAAATTCCGCAGTTGGAAGAAGACAATATAGCCAAGCGCGGCCCACCTAAATTCAATCCATCTCCTTCTCTCGAATCAAAATATCGAGGAAGAGTCCAAATCGCTCGAGCTAGACAGGGGTGACGACTTTTTTTGTCAATTTTAAGTGCTGGGCTATGACGTAAAACTGAACCTTTTCTGATAGTATTTAGCTACGGGGCGTTGTTTATTTCTATGGAATAAGGTGAGAGACTTTTGATTTTACGGACTGTTTGTGACTTAAAAAACGCAATTTGTAAATTCAAATAACCGTTATAAATTGATAGGTTTTATACGAAGACAAACTTTTCAAAATTTATCTATTTACGAGGTACTCGTATTGAAACGTATAACATTATTATTCCCATTAGAATTCGAGTAAAATAAAATTTAAATTCACTCACAATTCGAAGAAAATAAATAAAACAAAAAAACCAAAACTCTTTAGGGTTTAATTTTTGATGGAAGTCGATTTTGAAATTGTTTTTAGCCGAAATCGGATAATTTAAATTGTCATTAACAGATAATTAACAGATTAATTTGTATTTTATCATCGGATAAGTTAACTGGGATGATTAATAATCTATATTTAAGCAAGTGGATAATATCTGACGTGGGATCAGACACTTGAGAACTCTGGTGTACAAAAAGTTTGAACTCTTAGCCCTGCCAAAGCTGGACTCGGAGTTCGCAAGAGTTCGAACTCTTTGCGCAGTCAAATCTGAATAACGTGAACTCAGGTGTACAACAAAATCAAGAGTGACTTCCCCCTTGATATCTGAATATATAATTCAGTATAATTATATAATATAAGTTATACAAACTCCAAGCACTAATCACATTAATACAGTCAAAGCAATAGGCTTAATTCTACACCGATTATTTAGAGTGGTCAACCCCTAGATTCACTTGAAATATTATGATTAACTTAATCTCTCTCGATATTTTTCTCGTCAGAGATAAAAAAATCAATCGTGTTAAATTAAAATGTTTCCTAGTTATAACATGGTCACTGGTCAGACATCCTAAAAATACGACGGACTAGACAAAATTGTTTCTTGTTTTTATATATAATTCTCCTTACAGATATATATATATCTCTATAGAAAATATTTGGCCACTGATATTTATTTGAGCATTTGAAGCCGTCTCCCGCAGTATAGCGATGAAAATATTTTATATATTTTTCTACGATTTATAACGAAATAAATGTCGCGGAAAAAAAGGTTTTTCTTATAGCGTAAGTGTATACCTATATAAACCGCACCGTCGCGACCGCAAATTTCGTCTTTTCATCTTGTCTCGTTCACTTTATTCTTTCGCGGTATATATTCTCCTTATCTTTCTTGTTTTTTTTATATTTTTGATATATTTCGCTAGTCTATCCTCGAGAGAAAAATGTCTAAAAATAACCGGGGTGTCGGGTGATGAAAGCGCGTATCGTATATTTGTTCCGTAAGGTCAGCCGCTCGTAGCGACCCCGTGTTCTAAAGAAGCCCCTCCTCCGGCTCCTTCCGAACTACGATTTAGTTCCAAAGACTTGGCAATAAGCGCCCCCGCTTGTTCGTATCGTAGCATGACTTGGTCCAAAACCCCTAGAACGAACTGACGTCTCGTTTCCTCTTCCAACTCGACCGCCGCGTCCTCCTCTTCTTCCTCCTCTTCTTCTTCGTCTTCTTCTTCTTCACCATCCCCATCCTCTTCGACTTCCGTTTCGTCATCCTTGCTGACGCGAAGTTGTCTAGAAGGAGAAGGACTACTATCGCTTTCTTCGGCCGAAAGTCCGAGTCGGGTCCCACCGCCCATTCCAACGCCGTTTATTTTTTGGTTCGTGAAGAAAGAATCGGATATTTTACGATGGCGAAGATGTTCGGTTTGCGCTAAGGCCCCGACCGACTCTTTTCTAGAGATTCTTTCGTCCTCTCGGTGACCGTGAACGTGAAGTCGTAGATTTTCTTCGCGCTTGACATTCGCCGGAAGTCCACCGGGCGGAGAAATTCCGTCCGAGCTATTCTGGTGGTAGCACGAGTGACAATATCCGTGGACTAATATGCCAGAAGCGATGGGAAAGGATTTGAAGCATTTTGTACATCGTTCCAGTTGCTCTCCTATTTATAACGGAAAATAAAAAATAACATAATCAACATAATGGTCGAGTCCAAAATATTAGTACAAATAACATAGTGGAAAAAGATTTTTTTTCGTCCGAAAATTTGGACAAAATAGAGATAAAATGAATCATATTCAGGGTTCGTACGAGACCTCTAGAATCTGAAAAGCGTGGAAATTCAGGGGATTTAAAGAAGGACCCATGTAAAGTCAGGGGCTAATTATTTATTGCAGGGAATATTTGTTTTTCCAGATTAATTATAATGGCAAGGAATAAGAAAAATTAAGAGCGAGCAATTTGATTCCCCAGTTTCAATTAGTTTGATTTTCCGTATTAATTAATGGAAAGAAATTTATTTTCCATGTTAATTAATGGCAATGAATAATTCTTCAGATTAATTAATAGCAATGGATATGATTCTTCAAATTAATTCATAGCAATGAATATGATTCTTCAGATTAATTAAGAGCAATCAATTTGATTACCTAGATAAATTAACAACGAGGAATTTAATTTCCCAGATTAATTAGGGCTAGCAATATGATTCGTCAGATTCTGAATAACTTGCGCGTAAGGGTATGTAAAATAAACTTTAAATGGGTATATGGAAACACATTTTCCCAATTGTTTAGTTGAAAAAAAAAATCATCAAAAATCTCACGAATTGAGGCCTATACACTGTCTGTGGAGCCTAATACTTTGTGTTCAGGCTCGTTTCCAGTGACCTGTCCCATTAATATAACTAATTTCATCACGAAATCAAACAATGCAATGTAGCAGCTTCGCATACTCTTTCGTATTTTTCGTAATCTAAACTTATTACGAAACCTTTTTTTAAAAAAAAAGGTAATAAAAGCCAATATTCGTGTTTTTCATAATCTCTGGTTTTATTAGTTTTTTATTACGAAACCTAAAAAAGGTAATAGTAGACAATATGAAATTCACGCGTGAGTTATAGTACTTTGGAGAATAGAGTGCAGCCCTTAATACTAATACCGTAGCGGCTCGGTTGTTATTATTTCTGTTATATAAGCCTATTACAGCGCGGTTACGCACGCCCGATTTTGACCCACGCTAATCGAGGCATATCCATATCCAATACACTCCAGGCATTCTACGGATTATAGCGAGAAATACGCGGGCCTATACCGCGAGGTCAATAATGCCAATCTTACTCGAGACTAACGCGAAGGTATGGGAAAGTTAGTCGGTCGCGCTCTTATGATACGCTGAATTTTTCAAGATAAGAATCAGGAGAAAGGCAGATGAAGAACGAAGGTTCCATATACCAAAATGAAGAGAATCGGAGGATGTGAAGTCGAGGAGGTTGAAGGGAAAGAAGCCCGGAGGCTGGTAATTGTAGATTCGAGGACCTTGGAAAGATATTGTATATCTATATGGAACAGTAAAAAAATAATTCTATGGGGGGGAAAAAATAATCATATTGATATTTTACCATATAGAATTTTCTACGTTAATACATTGTCCTTACGCGACATATTCATATATTGGCAATTTATAGCCTGCATTTTACAGAGAAAATATCTCTAAGGAACCCCCCCATGGTATATTAGGAAATAGCAGAGAAATAAAACTATAGATTAGGTTGCATTCTCCCCTAATGGCAATTTGCTCTGGTAAATTTATCAAATGGTATTTTATAGTTCAAAACTTTTTGAAAAAAAAAAAAAAAAATGCTAAAAAAGGTTAAAGATTAACGATGTATATCGTCTAATTTTCAATATTTAGTCGTGTTTGGCATCGTTAAAGGCCTAGGATTTCTTCTGCCTGTAACCTGCCTGTTTCACTGGAAGTGGGCTCACCTTCTGGGCTTCCCTTTTGGGTAGAAAGGCAAGAGAAAGCCTGGAGGATGAGTTTGTTTCCAGGGCGACAGGCAGAAGTAATCTTAGGCCTTTAAGATTTTGTTAATGAATGCAATTCATGTCTTTGCCCTAAGTCTATCATGAAAACCAGTGTACAAATGGTTCTTTAATCAAAAATAAGAATTTTGAAGCGTTTAAGAGACGAATTCCGTATTTAACATAACAGAAATTCAAATACAAATAATTTTGTGAATACCGGGAAATTACAAGACCGCGTAATTCGCATATTACGGTAGTTGTACGGTAATTTTACGCGTCAATCTTGATTTCATTCTATTTACGAAAGCATTGATGGGCATGCTTCACAGAGCTAAGTACAGTGGAAGGCTAGCGAAGCGCTTCGCAAACCTTCCACTGTACCAAACTTCGTGAAGCACGCTCATCAATGTACGAAAGTGCACCGATTTTTGCGATAGTTACGTTTTTTTCCCCCATAAGGTGGTGCCACTTCGAGGGTATTCTAGAAATAACCCCTTCCCCCCGCGGGTAGAAAACGGGTCCGGGTTTTAAAGGTACTTAAAGTATGTTCGATTTTTCCCAAGCGTAAAATCTCCGTTTTTGGATTTTTAAGCTTGTCATTTTCTAAAGACCTAATACTTCGCAAAAAATACTTTATCAAATAATTTAAGACATTTTTTCACGATCATTTTAAAATAATAAAATTTTAAGCGTTAAAAATATCCTAATTGGTTAGGCTTCGTTGCGCGCTGAAATGGAATGCCACGTACGTTTCGGATTTTTCTCATACTTCAAACTCTCTATATCTTTTTAAAGACGCGATATTCAGTTTTTAACAACCTTGAATTTCTCTTAGTGTTTTACCGTTTCATTGTCTAGAAAGAATCATGAGAATGAAAAAGATTATCTTAAAATATGGGTGTGTCTTCTGTCCTCCGGAAAATGTTATCGAAATTTACCCAAGTTTTAGTCAAGATTATTTTCTCTCTCGATCATAATTCAAAATGTGAAAACTGTACACGTAACTTATACCTTATACCTTCTGATCATAATACACTCCGATATCTTTCTTGATAACCATAAATACCTTCTGATCATAATTTACAATGCTTTATCCTTATACCTTTTTATTACAATAATAAATTGCTTTTATTGATTATAATATTGCCTTACACCTTCTGATCATAATATACAGTCTTATATATTCTGATCATAATATACAAAGTCTTATATATTCTGATCATAATATACAAAGTCTTATATATTCTGATCATAATATACAAAGTCTTATATATTCTGATCATAATATACAAAGTCTTATATATTCTGATCATAATATACAAAGTCTTATATATTCTGATCATAATATACAAAGTCTTATATATTCTGATCATAATATACAAAGTCTTATATATTCTGATCATAATATACAAAGTCTTATATATTCTGATCATAATATACAAAGTCTTATACCTTCTGATCATAATATACAAGCACTCATACCTTCCGATCACCATAACCATATCTTATACCTTCTGATTACAATGAAGCATGCCTTATACCTTCTGATTACAATGAAGCATGCCTTATACCTTCTGATTACAATGAAGCATGCTTTATACCTTCTGATCACAATGAAGCATGTCTTATACCTTCCTTGCACAACATGCAATGCCTAACACCTTCCAATCACAATGAACCATGCCATATAACGTCTGATCACAATATGTAATGCCTAATAACTTTTAATCACCTTAAACAATGCCTTTATACTATATGTTATGATCATATACACAAGGGATTATACTTTCTGATCACGATGTACAATGCTTTTTATCTTCTGATTATAATTCACTCACTCTCTGAATTCATCAAAATATTACACAAAACCTTATAATTTCTGATATGATCACAATACACAATGCATATACTTTCTGATTTGATCACAATACACTATACTTTTAGGTTGGATCACAGTGTTTAATATTTCTAAATCAGTCAGTATTCCGAGTTAGGCTTCATAAGGTATCAACTGATTAAACTGCTCCTGGCAATGTTTGTTCGTGGCTGGTACTTTGTACTTTGAATTCAGTAGCCACCCCTTCCCTAAGATTTCTACTTAGAAAAGACTTATTACATCAAGCTCTTTAAGATCAATGAAAGGCAGCCGATCGAATAAGCACGCGCCAATCAGCTGGAACAAAACCTTACAAATATATATTCTCCAACATAAAATTTATTTATCATGGCGATTAAATATTTTTAACTAAAAGTTTTATTCCCCAAATTGAACGAATTTTATTTCTTCGGAAAAATGTTTTCAAGTAATAAAACCCCTTATTTTGTAAACGATTTCGAAATTACGAATAACCCTCAATTCAAACGGTAGCCGATTTTATGTCACGACAAAAATATCTTGGCGTCCTATCATCTTTCACGGAATTAATCGTAATAGTTTTCCAAAAAACTATTAAAATAATTTCGTCCGTATACCATTTTTGCCTCAAATTTGAAAAACACGACCAATGAATACTTAAAAAGCGGCGGGTTCTACATTTTTTGTCAAGATGAGTTATTATATATTACGTATTCCCTCCCCAATAGCCGCTTCCCCCGGCCGATTCGCTTAAGAGTTCACTCGCGGAGCTAAGAAAGCGACTTATTGTCTCTAATAACTAATAGCGCGTCCAATGTTTCGCCCCGAGGCCACTAATTGACGTTTCTACATAAAAAAGAGAGGGGGTAAGAATAATCGCCAAATGTCCCGACATGATTTAGTATAAAAAAAACTTCGTCGCGGACTGTAATCATAATGTTTAAAAATTGTTAACTCCCGACTTTGGACCCGCGATTCTAGAGAGGGGCAGGTGAACCAAAGGCTCCTTCACCCTTAAGAATGATGGAGATATCATCTTCGTTCCTCGCGCTATTCTTACGAAGATAAATTAATTCTTGGTAGAGAGAAGAGTGAACGAATTTTTGATAGAGAGAAAATGGCCTAAATTAATTATTTAGAGAGAAAATGGCCTAAATTAATTATTTAGAGAGAAAATAGCCAAAATTAATTATTTATAGAGAGAAAATAGCCAAAATTAATTATTTATAGAGAGAAAATAGCCAAAATTAATTATTTATAGAGAGAAAATAGCCAAAATTAATTATTTATAGAGAGAAAATAGCCTAAATTAATTATTTATAGAGAGAAAATAGCCAAAATTAATTATTTATAGAGAGAAAATAGCCTAAATTAATTATTTATAGAGAGAAAATAGCCTAAATTAATTATTTATAGAGATAAAATAGCCTAAATTAATTCTTTATAGAGAGAAAATAGCCTAAATTAATTCTTTATAGAGAGAAAATAGCCCAAATTAATTATTTATAGAGAGAAATTATCCTAAATTAATTCTTTATAGAGAGAAAATAGCCTAAATTAATTCTTTATAGAGAGAAAATAGCCTAAAATAATTCTTTATAGAGAGAAAATAGCCTAAATTAATTCTTTATAGAGAGAAAATAGCCTAAATTAATTCTTTATAGAGAGAAAATAGCCTTTATTAATTCTTTATAGAGAGAAAATAGCCTAAATTAATTCTTTATAGAGAGAAAATAGCCTAAATTAATTCTTTATAGAGAGAAAATAGTCTTTATTAATTCTTGATAGAGAGCAAAATAATTCTTGGTACAGAGAAGAGTGAACTAATCTTTGATAGAGAGATAAAGCCTAAATTAATTCTTTCTAGAGAGATAAAGCCTAAATTAATTCTTTCTAGAGAGATAAAGCCTAAATCAATTCTTTCTAGAGAGAAAATAGCAAAAATTAATTCGTCATAGAGAGAAAATAAATGAATGCTAGGCTAGAAAAAATGAATGCTAGGTAGAGAGAAAATAAATGAATTCTTGGTAGAGAGAAAATAAATTAATTGTTTAATGGAAAAAAATAAATGAACTAGCGAAATAAAAAATGATGTAACGTACGAGAACATAAAGTACTATTATATCAACCAAATAAATTATCTAACGAGAAAAAATAACTACTACTATATAGCCATAAAATAAATTAACAAACAATAATCAACCGTATAAACTAACTAATAATAATCAACCGTATAAATTAACCAAAAATAATCAACCGTATAAACTAACTAACAATAATCAACCGTATAAATTAACTAACAATTAACAACCTTATACTTTAACAATTAACAACCGTATAAGGTAACTAGCAATAATAAACCGTATAAATTAACTAGCAATAATAAACCTTATAAATTAACTAGCAATAATAACCGTATAAATTAACTGTCAATTAACAAGGAAACAAAAAAAAAAAGGTTATTCAGCATGAGCGTGTAACGAAAAGGCTAGTTTGAACGGTGCTTTAAAGTGGGGCGGGTTGTAATTTTCGTTGAGGGGGGGATCTATGTATCTCGTCTTTCCACAATGTATTTAAGATTAGTCTTTCCCGCGGAATGATTACGCGTTTCGAGTGCTGGAGGCGATTCGTGACTTACCCTCGTGGGTCTTGAGATGAGCCCTCAAGTTGCAGGCTAAGGCGAACCTCTTCTGGCAGTAGCTACAAACGTGAGGCTTGTCTCCTGCGAAATAATTTAAAGAAAAAAGAAGCTTATAAGATAAGAGATGATTGGCTCTCTCCTCTACAAAAAATATATGCTCTTAACGTTTAATAGAGTTTAAGCCTGAATGGATGTTTTCGTGGCGATGTATAGTACTTGTATAAGTAGTATATGATCGGCGAAAAGAGCCACTTAAAATTGCTTCAAGTGATAGTTACGCTTGATTTTTGTGGTAAGGCTATTAAAACGCGCATACTCGAACCGAGTAATTTTAAGGGGTCAATAAAATCTATCTCTGCCAAATTCAGGACCGTGGCGCGGGTATTGTAAGAATACTAGATGAAAACTATATTTTGGTGGTATAGTTATTGATATAACTTTGTAAATAACTCTATCGTAAGTGATTGTTTAATAATATTTCTTAAAATATCAGTTTTTTTCCATAAGAACCATTTTTTATTAACAAATTAATCGAAATTTTGCGCTATACCTACGTTTTTACCTGTCGCTACTCTCACCAGGGGACTATTCTCTAAGCACTTCGATAAGCAGTTTTCGATCGAAATCATGCAGTTTATCCACTAGTATTCTTCCGGACCAGTGACTCGTGGTGTTTTGAATAAATAAACTGGTCCGATTAGTAGTCCCCTTTAATATATCTCATAAAAACTAGTAAATAAACTATAGCCTAGGACCAGTGAACCTCACTTTTTGAATTAAAAAACTGGTCCAAGCAATTATTACAAGGGTTTTTGACTTTTAGACTTATTTCTAAGCGAGATAAAGATGTCTATCAGAATGATTTATCGAAGTTGTTTTTGACGAGTAAAGGATTGTCGAGATCGATATCGATAGAAAACTTGCAAAATTGGACCCCTGGGTCGTTTTTGTATCGCGTCAGGTATCGGTAAATGCGAGCACGCGCAGAGCCCATTTAATCACTCCAATTAACTTCTGACGAGATAACCGCGCATAATTTCCACAAAACAATCCTATATCCATCTCAAGGTTAGTTAAGAGATAGGTTAAGCAGACTCTGACAATTAGCCACGTGACTGTTTGGAATCCTGGCTTGATTTCCAGAGCGCGTCCATTTTAAATTCTACCGACAACTGCAGTTAGATGACAGTCATATTAATCACGACATATCATAATTCTCCTGGCGCTTGCAATTAAAATGACCGCGCTCTGGAAATCAAGCCATGAATCCGAACAGTCACGTGGCAATAAAAACTATTATAAAATAAAATGTTTTTTTAAATGTTTCTTTGTCATCACGAAATCGCGTGACTCCACTATAGCACGCCGAATTTAAAGTTTTTCGTTAAAGATGAGAATTTTAGCGTGGAAAGCGACACAAAAGCAAGATCTCAATTTTGCGAGCTATGGCTGTCATTTTACAGTTAATCCCCTCCCTTTTTTATAATATCTACTATTGGCTGTAATCCTACTCAACAATCTCTTGATTCATCCCATTTACGATTTTAAATAAACTTACGTTACTAAACCTTTAAAATTATATTATTTTGGTTGAATATGGACGCCGGACAGTTAACTTTAGATAGATGCCTTTCAGTTAAGACCTTAACTCTCCATTGAATTATAAATGATCCTATAGCTTCGTACGCGTTGCATTTTATTACCCATCTCAAACTTTTTTTTTTTTATTTTTTTTTTTTTTTTTTTTGATCCCCGTCCCCGATGAGGAGGCAAGTAAATTACGCACTAGCTTCTGACTAAATGCCTTTTCGTGTCTACCTATTATGGAAAACTATATACATTTTAGTTGTAGTTGGAAACAATTTAAGATTCCATTTGCCTATACTGGAAGATTTAAGCTAGGTAGGTTCTATCCAGAAGATATCTTTGCGGTGATAGCTTAGGTTTCTACTTGTAGAATTCTCATACCGAAACTTTAAACTGTATTTTTTTTAAAGGTAACTATCTTTCATTCTTATTCTGGTGTATGATATAGTTCATCGTTTAACGACTCACGGCTTTAAAAAAAGAAATTGTGATAAGATAGAGCTAGAATAAAATAACAAGTTTTTTTTCATTCTTAAAACTTTTATTGTACGAGTCCGCTACCGAAGAGCGCGTTGCTATCGAACTCATTAATTTTTTTTAAAGGGAGAAACAAGTCCAATAACTATAGTGATAGCTTTTCTGATCGGATAATAAATAACTTAGGATATCCATTGATAAGTAGCCTTTTTTCAGATATTTTAATTTCGGATAAATTGGTAGTTAATATAAAACCACAAATTATATAAACAGACGCTTATCAAATGGATACGAATTATCCGGAGATAAAATTTTAAGCTCGATTAATAATCAAAATTACGCTTTTATTCAAACGGATAGTGCCAAGATAAAATACGACGTTTCTCGAAATCTAATAATTATATTTTAATCTAAATTGAAAGGAATACCGACTAAATTACTAAATTCTAGCTTCAAGATCTTAATTCGTGCTAAAATCCGCGAAGAATCTCGAGTTTTTGAAATAACGTAGTATAACGTATCAATTTCCTTTGACAATGAGTATAAATAAAACGTTTGCCTTATATTCGGATTCGTTAACTCGAATAAGAAATGGGTGTGTTGAATCGTTTGTGAGTTGATGTAATTAATTGACATTGACGTTCTATGTTCAGTTGTGGTCACCCTGTCGGGGCTTCATTAACAATTCAGTTTCAAGGAAGATTATAAAATCTTCAAAAAAAATAGGAGTTGTTGTCGAACTTGATTCTCCCTTTGAAGTCCTATGCATTTTGGGATCGGGGTGTAGGTACTGTTCTTAACTTACGGTACAGAAAGAAAATATATGAACTTCTAGGCATCGATAATAAAAACATTCCCCTCCTCCGTTGCCCGAGTGTTCCCCCGTGGCAACCCTATCTTTATTTTAAGTTTAAGATTTTGCATCGTCTTAAAAACATCAACCTTTTTTTATTACCTCACTGGCCGTGGCGCCCGCCATTAGATTGACTTCTTCTCACGCTTTCTAATAGCGTGAAGATTTTTCTATAACGTTTATTATTGTTTTCCCCCCTATATACCTCGTCCGATTTTAATGTTTATGTTTGGATATCTTTAAAAAATATATTTAAATCTTTTTTTTTTTTATTGAAGGGAGGCTGTCACGTATTTTTTATTAGACGCTTCATACTAGGCCTTGGAATCGATTTAAAGCATTTCAAAACGATTCGCTAGAGTCGTGTGAACGGGAAACCGTCTTTTCTCGAATCGATTTGACTCGATTTCTCGAAACTGCTTCGGGAAGCAGTTTCGTACTGATTCGGTTTCAACAACCGATAGATGAAGCTACGATAAATCGATTTATAAAGATATTGCGTGAACACGTGATGCTTAAAACGATTCCTGGCGATTTGAATATCGGTTTGATTAAACCGTTTCAAATCGATTAAGAAATTCTAGTGTGACCGTAGCTTATGTCAAATAAAACAATTCCGTAACAGTAAAAGTACATGTTTTATAATCACCATTTTCAATATTTTTAAAAAAATTTCCCGCAATACTACTACTACACCCGTTGCTATGTGAAACTCGTCGAGTCTCGAAGCGCGAGGGGAGAGGTTACCGCCTAGTTTGTCTCTCTTGTCATAGCTTAGCCAATCAGAATAGGGTCAGAATCGGAACTACGATAGCGGCATCTCTTAACAGATCGGCGCGTAAAGAGGTATGTCCCCATTTCGCCCAAAATGATCTATTCCCATTTCGCCCAAGGCATTTTTTGCCCAAAATTATCTATTCCCATTTCGCCCAATCCTACTTTGCCCAATCGCTTTATCATTTGGCCCTAAATTATCTCTTCCCATTTTGCCCAAACTAAAAATTCCTTTTCTCAATTCGCCCAATCCCAATTTGCCCAATCGTTTTATCAGTTAGCCTAGAATTATCTATTCCCATTTCGCCCAACCCAAAAATTTCTCTTCCCTTTTCGCCTAAAACGATTAAAGCTTAAATCTTTTAAAATTTAAAGTCTTAGTAGGCCAAAAAAGTGACTTTTATTTAATTTAGGTTAGGTTAAGTTAGGTTAGGTTAGGTTAGGTTAGGTTAGGTTGGGGGGAAAAAAGTGGAAAAATGTGACTTGGGCAAAATGAGATTGGTCCAAATCACAATTGGGCGAAACGAGATTGGGCGAGAAGACATTAGGCCAAATGGGAATTGGGCCAAATGGGAATTGGGCCAACGGGAATTGGGCGAAAAGAAATTGGGCGAAAAGAAATTGGGCCAAATGGGATTTGGGCGAAAAGAAATTGGGCGAAATGGGAATTGGGCGAAATGAAATTGTGCGAAAAGAAACTGGGCGAAATGGGAATTGGGCGAAATGAAATTGGGCGAAAATAAATTGGGCGAAATGGGGGTAGACCCGTAAAGAGTGTGCAACAATGGAGGCTGACCCTATAAAGTTCAATTTCGAATTCGTAAATGTTTTTTGATGAGTTTCCCTTTCAGTTTCACCCTCTCTTTAAAGCGAAACGAATTTATCGTTTATCAATCGATCAGTATTTCATTGCCTTTAGCTAGGAAAGTTTTAAGAATTTAAATATTTTAAATTGTCTTTGTATCGTATCTCTTTTCGAGCTAGAAATAAATTGATGAATCCAAATATTTTGGCTTAACCGATTGATGACCCTATAGCGATTAAAAAACTTCGTAAAGGGCTTCTTTGATATGTAATTATGGAAGACCAAATGAAATAACCGAATTAACAAAAATGGAATTTTTTTGTTTTTGTTTTATTTGGACGAAATCTGTGGGAATTTTCCAATTCGGACCATTTTTGACTTTATTAGAAGACTTTTTACCTATCATTGGGTAGGCCGATTTCTTTCGTTATTCTATGGGGGCACATTGTTATAAAAAGTAAAACCATCATCACGCGTCTGTAATAATATAATTTTGGTCCATTTATTGTGTTGAAATTAACGAGAGCTTGGTGCGAGATCAATTTGGCAATTGGCTCGAATCGAATCGAGGGTTACAATATCTACTTTAAGAAACTGCTTTCATCCATCGTTTGAGGACGGGACACTGAATGACTTTGTTGCCCTGTAGTTACACGAGTTACCTAACTACTCTCGTCTCCCCAAAGCTTTCCTCGGAAAAGTAATGAACCCATTAATGCCCGTTTTATCTGGTTAATTGAGTATGGCCCCTCCAAATCCTTTGAATTACATGGGGTAACTTTTAAAATACTAAGAAGATTAAACAGTCATTACCTGTATGTAGAAATAGATGATTTTTCAAATTGGTTTGTTTGCTGAATCCCCGACTGCAAATATGACATTTGAATGGCCAAGAGCCGTTGTGAACGTACATGTGACTTTTAAGATCTCCCGGTGTGGGAAACGATTTGGAACACAAACTGCATTTATGCGGTTTTTCCTGCAAGATAGTAATTGAAATAGAATTTAAATATTAAGAAAAAACAACATTTTCTAAACAATCTTAAATTTTCAAACTGTAAGTAGTAGTGTCTACGTTATTAAAATGATAGACTGAACGCGAGTTGAATTTGGAAAGGAAAAAGTATTCGAGAATTTTCTAAACAATTATTAGACACGTTTTTGGTGTTTAATGTCATTTCGAAAGTTTGGTAAAGTTTGAATAAAGGTAGATATAAATTCCGATCAATCGAATAATATATCAGCCTTCAACTGCGCTATTAATATCCCAACATTAAGAAAATAGTCTCGCGTTTAATGACCAAGATCATATTTCGGAATAATTTAGGGACTCTCATTAATTAAGCGAGATTTAAAATTGGGTCACAGCGAAATACTAAGAATTATTTTTCCCATAGTTCTCAAATTAAATGTACGCTTTATTGCTTTAATTATATTTTAGTACCTCATTTAACCCCTCAACGGGTATAATAATCTCACTAAGTAGTTAAGGCATTTTTGAATTTTATTTGACTCGCCCTTCTAACTCTTTCATTTGTCATTCAAATATTCACACCATAACGTCGTAACTCTACAATGAGTGGATGATTTTCGAAAATAACCGAAATACGAAATTTTACCCATATTGCCAGGGCAATATTAAGTTTATTTTAGTAGCGGAAATTAAATTTTACGATCAAAACACTTAAAATCGGAAATTCAGTAATAAAATACAGTTACACCAAAATATTGGAGTTATTACATTATGGCCCAAGACGCTCCTAAAACGGTTGCGTTTCTCTTTCCCCCTTCTTCCACGCCCAGACTCCTACGCCGACAGGCCCGGGGCGTCAGTATACGTGTTGACTAAAAATAGGCCGGCCGCGAATTGTTCGGTAATGTTCAAAGTCGTGATAGAACTGTGACATTTTGGATTAAAAGGGTGAAATTTGTGATCGAACAACGTCTAGAATATGCGCGGAAAGAATTAGAACGATTTGAGACGGAAGTATTAACGTAAGTTTATTTATAATGATGATTTTGAAAATGGAACGTTAGGCTTAACTTTTGAATGTGGTACAAGCGGCCATTAGGCTTAGGCCCGGGATATAGAGGTGAAGGAGAGTTGGACTGCTTATTATTAGATTTGAAGTTTCTGTCTGGGAGGCGCGCGCGCGCATCTAGTTGCCTTGGCTACGCGCATCACGTGACGAGAGGAAAACAAGGGGCGGGGGAACGTGTTACGCGGTTGAATTTGAAAACAGGCAGTCCCTCAACTCTGGTTCACCCTTATATCTTCCTAGATTAGGCTCAAGAGTTGATCGTTGGTAAAAATGACGTCTGGGTTAATAGGATTGAAATCGTACCAGGAAAGAGTGTAATATTTCGTGATATTGGGCTATTTTATCGTTACTTGAAACCAATTTAAGTTTATATGTGTTCATTATGATTCAATTCGATTAATTTAACTATTTGAAAAGAAGCGTAGGTGCTCGAAAGTTTGTTTTCAAGTTTTTGATAATTTAAAATCGTGTAGTTAATTTTTACGAATTTTAAACTTTTTTACCTTAGCTAGTGTAAATATTTTACAACTGATGAGAATAATTTTTCACTATTCTTTTATGGGAATATATCATCTAATTATGTCAATTTAGTGACCAGACTGTAGTTTTAAGGTGGTTTGGTTTAGTGACCCTAGAATAAAATGATGCATATTTGTGAAAATAGTGATCAATTGAGAGCCCTGCTGTGGAAAGTATTTTTTTCCCTAGTGAAACTAAAATCAAAACCATAGCCTACCAAACTATAGAAAAATGATTGTCTTACTATTATTTTTAAATTTAAACAATTTTTTTTTTTGTATTTATTTACTTTAGTATTTAGTACATTTTAAGAGCTTATCATAATTTTTTCTTCCTCACTGATACGTGATCGACATTATTATAATTGTACCATTTGGATAAGACTAATTACCCGCGAGTACTCGAAACTTTGAAAGCATTCGTTATTACCCGCGCCCCGACACCCGATTAGAAAAAGATTGATTACCCGTACGAAAACTAAAAATCAATATCCTTACACCCTTAAAAACATAGGTTAATATTTTAGTATAATTAAAGTGATGCTGTAACCATTTTTTTGAATACCTATGGATTATATTTTTGTTTTATCATACTATTAAAGCGCCATGTTCAAAACGTAATACCTCTGGGATGACGCAATCTTAAAAAACAAAATGAAAATGACAAAAATATAATGATAATTTTTCCCGATAATTTTCTTACGAAAGATAGTTGACATTCTGGATTAAGAACTTTAAAGAGAAAGACGGCGCGAAAGCGACCTTCTCACTTGTGCCATTACGCGAGAGAGTCAACTGTTGGCTCTACAATATCCACACGACCCTAGTGCGATGACGTAGTGTCGCCGGGAATTATTTTAAAAATTTCAAAAATGGCGATTATAAAATATGTATTTTTATTACTGTCGCGGTAATTTTTTTAATAGTAATCGTTTTAAACGATCTTACCCAATATGTATAGTTCATGAGAAATCCGTAACAACCTCATTTAAATAATTTTGTAGACGCAATTACTTCACTACAAAATGCCTCCCTTTAAAGTGAGAATGCAACTTAAAATCTACTGATTTTTTTTATCAATTCCTAAGAGTTTAAATAGGCCTAGTCCAACGGTAAAATAATTTAAAAACAAATATTAAGAAGAAATTAATTGAAAACTTACATGGGAAATAGGCTAGCTTAGCTGTATTCATGGAGATCACCTGAACTCCCCACCAATGACATTGATCGACGACTCTTTATTGGGAAGTTCAGGATATCGCCATGAATTAAAGTTTTAAATTTATTACCCGGAAAATAGGCTTAGTTGGATTCATGGAAATCCCCTCAACTTCCCAATGACATTGATCGATAGCTCTTATATGGAGAATGCACGATCTCCATGATTAATGTCATTGGTCGCGCACACTTATATGAGGAATTCAGGATCACCAGGAATCCAGCTAAGCCTATTTTGATGGTAAGTTTTAAATGTATTTCTAGTTTATTTGTTGTTGGGTTAGGCCTATTTAAACGATTAGGAATCGATAAAAATCACTTGTTGTTAGGTTGCATTCTCCCTTTAAATAGATAATGAAGTTAGTCCACAAATTTGAGGCATTTTTTTTGTTATCGATTCATAGAGTTCTATGAAAAATGGCACTACGAACCCGAAATATCCCCATGACCCCTGATATCTTGGGTTTCGAACATTTTTTTTAAAGAAATGGTATATATGTCTTTGGAGATATACTCGCAGACTTGTCGGGACCCGTGTCGTTTTAAAGCTTTATCTTTCGAGTTCTTGTTCTTCGTTTCTGGTACCGAAAAGGATTTTTTTACTCCACTTTTATTGGAGACTAAAGGGATAGCGCCGTATTATGATTTTGAGCACCTTTTTTGTTTCATTTTAAACTATTTAAAGTCAGGAATGAAGGAATAATATTTGTCTGTTTTTTGTGAGTGCGCGCCAGTTTCCATGGGAGGGATTAAGGAAAGAGGAGACGAGTCTTGTTTTCTTTAAGCACAGCCGGTTCGTACCCTAGGTAATACCCTCTTCAGACGAGGCGTATTTAACCGAGGTTGAATCCGATTTAACCTTGGGTTTATTGAACTGAAAAGCTTATATAAACCTCGGTTAAATCGGATTAAACATGCTAATTACGCATCGTCTGAAGAGGGTATTATCAAATATGTATTTTTTCGCACTCTAGTCGGCAATGTAAGTTTAAAGGGAAACTTGGAGCTTAGAATGGAACAGCTTTTTAAATTTATTTTAGGAATCAAAAAATGTATTCGAGAATTTTCAAAACAATTTTTCGACACGTTTTTGGTGTTTAAATTAATTTCAAAAATTTCTTAAAATTTCTATGAAAGTAAATATAAATATAGGCCAACGTTTGATGCCCAAGAGCTTGGCCATGAAACGCCGGCCTATTCTTTTAATGTTAGGACATTACAAGCGCTGTTGAAGGCTGAAATAATGTGATTGGCCAGAATTTATATTCACTTCATTCAAATTTTACCAAACTTTAGAAATTAATTTTAAACACCAAAAACGTGCCCAATAATTGTTTGAAAACTCTCAAATACGTTTTTAGGCTGTTCCATTTTTTGCTCCAAGTTTCCCTTTAAGATCGGGGCCAATAAGATATTTATAAATAATTGATAGGTGTTGAGGCGTGGAGTTCTTGCTTAATTGTACTATGTGTCGCGTAATACAGAGAAAGACACATGCACTTTGTATTATGCGCAGTTATGGAATGCAATGGGCAGTTGCGGACGAAGAGCTAATCACTCTCGGATTCACTGTGCACCAATTACGGATTACGCGTAATTATTTTAGCAATGGCCAAAGCAGGAATTTTAAAGATAAGTGTGTAATCGCTTTAGTACAGTCAAAGGCCCAAACTCTCAATACCTCCCCAGCAAACACTAAACATCCCAGAGATATTCCATTCTAGCCCAAACCTCCCTACATAATCCGGTACAGAGTGGATATTACTGGAATATCTCTGGAATACCCAAAAAATCCATCCTATTCGGCACTTCTAACATCCAAAATGTAATGTACCGGAGATGTCCATTTGATATCCAAAAATCGTTTTGTTTTTTAAATTTTTTTAAACGGCCGGGCGCGGATAAATATATTATTATATATTTATATATATATATTATATACACGTCAAGAAAAAGAATGGCGCTAGTGGGCCATTTTCTCTCTCTGAAAACTTTCGAAGACGGAATTTTGTTAATAGCTTTTGTCATGTGCTATATTTTAATGAAATTACAATATATATGTAAGGCTGTACTATATTTCAATAATTTTCGAATTTTATCCAAAGCCCAATTTCGAAATGCTCGCAGTCATGTTCAGCCCTGGCTCTTAGTTTTCATTTTCTTATCTGGCAACGCTGTCTCCAGACGCTCAGTCTCTCTTAGTCGTCTTCCCGAGCTAGCTACTAGCAGTCTTGATCTTGCTTTTGTAAATGCACGTTTCTTTATTCGACGCCATCTTTTAAAACGCGTTCTTATTAGATAATTTCTCAAATCGGCTACGGTAACGGTATTAAATTATCGGTTCTTAACGTGTTTGGATCTTCACGTTAAGGTTAATTGGAATCCATGAATAAGGAAATTCAGGTAAAACATTTTTTATTATTCATTTTTAATCGCGCTACCTAATTCAAAAGTCATAAATTTTAATTTTTTAGTTTGAAATTTAAGCTAAAATTAAATTTATACTTTTAGACCTACATAATGCGAAAATATCTTCTAATGCTGACAAAAACAAGAGTATGGTCTCTTCAAGGGAAAGAGATACATCAAATAAGCCTATTGGTACCACAATTTTATCAAGCTCTCTAAATATCTCACGGAATTTGAATAGTCGTTTAACTCAAAACAATAATTATCTGACAAAATTGCCTTCGACTACCCAAAGTAAGTAATATTAATTTCATTCTTATATTAAAAATTTTCCACTGAGTTTGAGCTGCATGAGCACCAAATGAAATTAAATCTAGAACTTAATATAATGAAATTGTAAATTTAGGTGAAGCTACAAACAAAAATGTAATGGGAACAATTTCCATCAGCGAATGTACGTATTATAGTTTTAAAATTTAATTTACGTTTGCCAATTGGCTAAAAATTTAATTTTACTTTTTACTCGTTTTAATAGACCGCAATATAATTTGGCAAGAGAATACAGTTGGGAAGGCCTTTAAGCAACCTAAGACTTATGAAAATAATAATTGGCAAGTTAATAGTAACTTTTAAATTTAATTTCTGTTTCCCAATATTTATAGGCAACTTTAGATTTTATTTGTTGTTTAATTGCTTTCTTTCTAACAATCAAAACAGAATCTGTCAGAGGCTTGAAGAGCTTTAAAGAATCAACTATAGCTGATATTGAAAAAAATATCAAGTCCTGGTTCACTCATGCTTCTGATAGAATAAAATCAAAAGAATTGACTGCGGCTAAGAAACAGAAAATATGACGGGCGTCTATATGATTTTAAATTTAGGAACAATTTTTTTCTCTCTTAATTAACTTAGTTTTGTAAAAACTTAAGGTTATTAAAACTATTTAATTGCAATACCAGCCTTATTGGACTAAATTTAAAAATTAAGCGGAAGGGCTATGTTTAAAATTGTGTACGTACGTACACAAATTTGAATGTATACCTTTAATTAGCAGCTAGTGCATGATATACGAACATCATTCTAAGCATCTCGTGTGAATATCATTTGGCTCTACCCAGAATGTTTCTAGGATGTTCTTAGAATATTTTCAATTACCTTGAACGGATGTTCATGGAATATTACGTGAATCAAATTAAGACGTTTGGAACATAATGAGTATATCTATGGAATATTCGACGAATCTCTTTAAGGATATTGTTGGAACGTTATAGGAATATAGATAACTGTGACATTTGGTTACCCTCAGAACATCCAAGGTTGGACATTCTTGATTATTTGGATATCATGAGGACGTTTCCAATATCCTACATGGATATTTCCTGAATGTCATGGGGATATTTCGTGTTTGCTGGGTCCTCCTGCTTCTCCCTTCTTTCTTCCTGATATTATAAATGATCTCGTTTTTGTGTGTTATAGTTTGTATTTCAAAATTATACTGCCTAAACGCGCGACCAATTCTCCGAAACGTCACGCTAGAGACTTTTGAACCATTTTTAACCATTCTGGAAAGGTCAAATTGTATCATTTTGAGGCAACTGCATGTATAAATCATTTCGCAAAATATATAATTATTATCTTGAAAACGTTTTGAAAACAATGATTCAAATGCTACGGTCTTAATCGATTTGAAACGGTTAAATTAAACCGATATATTCAATTAGCCAGGAATAGTTTTAAGCGTCATGTGTTTACGCATTATCGTTATAAATCGATTTATTGTAGTTGTAGTTCAAACCGAATCGGAACAATAAATCGATTCGAGATAAGACGGTTTCCTTTCACGCGAAAGGTTTTGAAACGGATTATATCGATTCCAAGGCCTATTATGAACGCGGCTAAAGTCTCTGGTGTGAACGTAGCTTTAGTTCGTAGGACTCATCTGACCAGTACCATGGAGTACCCCATCCTCTCGGTTTCACGTGTAGGGTACTGTGTCACCCTGTTTGTTAAGAGACATTGGAAGGCGGAATGATACGCAATATGTTATCAACTTCGAAATAAAAGTAGTACTCTCTTTTAGAGCATGGAGTTTCCGCGATAAAAAAAATATAGAAAATAGTAATAAAAGGAGGCTAACCTTGCTATGCGTCATTCTGTGGTAGTACAGGTTTGAACTGGCAGTGAACCTTTTCCCGCAAACGTGGCACTGGTGCGGTTTTTCTCCGGAATGGATTCTTCGGTGCGTGTTCAAAGAACTCGACGTGCTGAAACCCTTACCGCAGACGTCGCAAACGTGGGGCTTTTCTCCTGTAGATGAAAAAAAAAATACATACTTTACATATTCTGTCTTTCAAGGGACAGTAAATTACAATCAATTTATCAATTTTAGTTAATAGTTAATGGGGTTCGTACACGACCTGGAAAACCTGGAAATTGACCCAAGAGGTTAGGGGAATTGGAAATTGACCCAAAAGGTTAGGGAAATTGGAAATTGACCCAAAAGGTTAGGGAAATTGGAAATTGACCCAAAAGGTTAGGGAAATTGGAAATTGACCCAAAAGGTTAGGGAAATTGGAAATTGACCCAAAAGGTTAGGGAAATTGGAAATTGACCCAAAAGGTTAGGGAAATTGGAAATTGACCCAATGGGTTAGGGAAATTGGAAATTGACCAAAAAGGTTAGGGAAATTGGAAATTGACCCAAAAGGTTAGGGAAATTGGAAATGGACCCAAAAGGTTAGGGAAATTGGAAATGGACCCAAAAGGTTAGGGAAATTGGAAATGGACCCAAAAGGTTAGGGAAATTGGAAATGGACCCAAAAGGTTAGGGAAATTGGAAATGGACCCAAAAGGTTAGGGGAATTGGAAATGGACCCAAAAGGTTAGGGGAATTGCAAATTGACCCAAAAGGTTAGGCGAATTGGAAATGGACACAAAAGGTTAGGCGAATTGGAAATTGACCCAAAAGGTTAGGCGAATTGGAAATTGACCCAAAAGGTTAGGCGAATTGGAAATTGACCCAAAAGGTTAGGCGAATTGGAAATGGACCCAAAAGGTTAGGCGAATTGGAAATGGACCCAAAAGGTTAGGCGAATTGGAAATTGACCCAAAAGGTTAGGAGAATTGTAAATTGACCCAAAAGGTAAGGGGAAAGTCAGGGAATTTGAAAATGAGCCCAAACGGTTAGACAAATGAATTATTTTGGTACATGTCAAGAGATTGTTTGGTTGACCAATTGTAACGTAATTATTTTAAACAGAAAATATTTTCCTGAAGATAATTTTTTTCTCGTATTCTGAGTAAACTATCGACCATGATTGATAACTATGACGCGTAAAAAGTAAGAATTGCAAAAGACCTTGCTCGTAAGAATAAATTCGTATAAAATATTAAAATTGGTCAGGGAAATTATTTCGAAATGGTCAGGGAAAACCTGGAGATGTCAGGGAAATTAACTTCCAGAATTTTTTAAGAGCTCTAAATTTGGAACAAACTGAAGGAATTTTAAGCTTCTCACCAGCAATAAAATTAACAGATAACTATAAAAACATTTTAACTTCTCTTTAAAATTTTCTAAAAGTTTTTTGAAAATGCTGAAATCCTTTTACATTTGGAGTATCATCAGCTGTTTAAATAACTAGTCGACAACTTTTTTTTATAAGAAACCGTATTTCCCTCGGGTAATATTATCATATGCAAATATTTGCAAATGAAAAAAACGGAATTGAACAGAAGTTGACCACTATGGAAAATGCCTTTGGTTTAAAAACTTTACTCCGTCTTCTTCATGCGTTTCTTTCTTTCATAAATTTTTTTAAAAATATTCCTTTACCATGTATTCTAATTTTTGAATTTTCTTTTTTTTTTTTTTTTTTCATTTGGTCTATTTGGGTCCAAATTCTGGTGGAATTTAGAATTTGAACCATTTTTTAACCAACTTATAAGATTTTTCTTCATCGTGTTAGCCATTTTCTTTCTTTATTTTAAAATAAAAATAAAACCGACGTCACATACTAAATTAGTAAAAATTGCCTCGGGATTTTGTTCCCAATTTCTAAAGATTAATTTGGCGCAAGATCAATTAAGTTTCTTGTTTACTTTTAAACGTAACGCTACCTAGCTTCTAAATTAATAATAATTTAAATTTAAGTCTGGCTTTTGTAATTGGCAATCTGTATATTACCCGCGAGTAAATTAAACAGCGTACGTATTCTACGAAGTCCTTAATTGAAATCTATTTCGGTCTGAGAAAATCCGATTTCGCCAAGATTCTTGACAAAATATTACGAACAAAAGGTTGAAAGGTCGCTTTAGATAGTAAAATTCCCCCTGGTACCTAATTTATATTTACCTATAATCCTCCTTTCTACAATATTATTCCTGGAGTAGAATATAATACGCTTTTAGTTTCGAGACTTAATTAAAGACGGAGAAATTGACCATTGACGATTCGGAAAAATGAATCAATAAACAGTGGGATTGATTCATGCGTTGATGATGATGTATGGAGATCGAAAATTGCGTGGGTTTGTTCGGGGATCCGATGACTTTCTATTGTCCTTAAAGGGAGAATGCAACCTAGCAACGATTCCTTATCGTTTAAATAGGTTTAATCCACCCATAAAAAGTTTACAAAACAAATATTAAACTAGGAATAAATGTTATCAGGTTTCGAGTGACAGAGAAGCGGATATCTAAATGGATTTGACATAAGCTTCCCTTGAAAAGTTATAAAACATTGATTGCAAACTGGGCTTTACCTTATACTGGGCCATAATTCTCTTCGAGAAAGATTATTTTTATTGATATACTATTCTAAAACCTAATCAACGTTAAGTGGTAGATGTTCATTTCCAAATCTGATACCTGATACCTCGAAACGTTTGAATAAAATATGGATTGCCAGAAGTCTTTTCTAAAGCATTCCCCCCCATCGTTTTCCTCCCACACCTTTACTCTTGAGCTTCCCGCTCTACATCCCAAGGAGAATCACACGCGGCGTGACGTTGTTACACCCTATTCCGTTATTCCATCTATTTCCGCATCCTCAGGGAGCGAGAGAGAAAGAGAGAGACTCCGTCTAGAATCATGGGCGTATTATACAAAGCCAATATTTGAATCAAAGCGAAATTTTTGTTCGCTATCTTTGGTAGTAGAGTAGACGAAAGAAACCCACCACCATTAGCTTTTAACGAGTCCCGGCTTCTGAAGAAGGTAATACAAACATTCTCGTACAAATTAACCTATTGATTTTATCAATAATTTTATAATATCAAAAATATATACTCTTTATAATAGGGTTCGTACATTCCCTGGAAAAGTCATGGAATTTGGAAATTTACCCAAAAGGTCTAGGAAAAGTAGATAATTTGGAAAAGGGCCCCAAAAGTCAGGGAAATGTCAGGAAATGTGAAAATGAGCCAAAATGGTCAAAGAAATTAAATATTTTGGTACTTGTCGATGAACTGTTTATGGTTGGTTGACCAATTTTTATAAACTGAAAATATTTGCTACCCCTTCCGCTAATTGTAGGGGCAATGTTCAAGCATCTATTTATTTTTCTATTAGCAACCTACACGAATCTAGAGCTTGTGTATCCATAGCGAATTTAAACGGTAAAATTAAACCGACATTAAAATAGCCCTGAATCGTTTTAATCGCCATCTATTCACACATCGCCTCCATAAACCGATTTAATACTTTATCATCTGTCTGTTGTTGAAGGCGAATCGGTTTGAAACTGGCTCCCAAATCAGTTTCGAAAAACTGATTCAAATCGATTCGAGAAAAGATGGTGTCTTGTGCAAAACGTTCGTTAATACCTTTTTCAGACGAGACGTAACTAGCCGTGGTTTAGTTAGATTTAACCGAGGTTTACATAGCCTTCTCAGTTCAATAAACCTCGGTTAACTGTGATTAAGCCTCGATTAAATCTGATTAAACTGACTAGATACGCCTCGTCTGAAGAGGGTATAACGGTTTGAATCGATTCTAGGGCCTAGTGTGACCACAGCTTATGTGGACATGCACTGCCGCTGCGTTTCTGATGCTTTCATCGTCTGCATCTCAACACCTTAGGTCTTTAAAGGCCTAGGATTACTTCTACCTGTCACCCTGGAAACAAACTCACCCTCCAGGCTTTCTCTTGCCTTGCTACCCACAAGGGAAGCTCAGAAGGTGAGCCCACTTCCAGCGAAACAGGCAGGTTACAGGCAGAAGAAATCCTAGGCCTTTAACGACGACCAGCAGGGCGGCGCGATGATAATTGTCGTTCGCGAATATTTTATAAGCTGTGCTTCTTTGACACGAGTATTATTCGGCCATGTGGTGATGGGAGTCTAAGAAAGCATGGTTGGTGCTCGTATTGGGATAGAGGGTGCCAGATTGAGTTATTTCGAAAGGAAAGGATTTATGACTTTGCATCCTACCCACTTTCTCTCTCTCCCGTTCCCGGTATGTGGATAGATATACATTTGGCCAGCGTTTGTTTCCCTCAAGCTGTTACGTGTTTTGGGTGTGATTTTCTTTTTATTTCTCACATCCCTCCCACTATTTTTATATGGTTTTTTCTTTACCCCTTTTTGTTCCCATTTGATTTGGCTTCTTTTCTTCACTTTTTTTCGCGCGCGCTCGGATCTTTTCGCTTCAGAGTCGCGCCCCGGGAGAAGAACTCCATCTCCTTTTCTCCAAAGTTCGTCATCGGCCTGATGACGCGTTAGGGAGCAATACGATGAAAGTCGGAGAGATAAAAGATATATGGCGCAAACAATCATTGTAAAATTATTTATTTCTTCTTGGCCTCTATTGTCTGTAAGTCAGTGAATGGAAATATATTCAGCGTTCGTCTTATCCGAATCAACGAAGTGATATGGCGGGAATTTTAGAGAAAAGGCTGGTTTGAATCAGGATGAAATTTCAATGTTAAGTTATAGAGTTTGCTATATTTTTCTTTGGCATTAATGCGCGAAGATTGGGTTGAAGCCTAGATACAAGAGAGGATTCACGCACGACCTGGAAAAGTCAAGAAATTTTAAAATTGGCCCAGAAGGTCAAGGAAAAGTCAGGGAATTTGAAATATTGCCCATAAAGGTCAGGGAAATGCCAGAGAATTTGAAAATGAGTCAAATGGTCCGAGAACTGGAAATTTGCCTAAAAATGTTTTTTTCTCATATTCTGAGAAAACATCGGCCCTTATTAATAAACTATATCAATTAAAAAGTGGGGATTGCCAAGAGCTCGCCCATAAGAATAAATTCACGAAAAAAGATTAAAATTGGTCCTGGAAATTATTAAGAACCGGTCAGACGTAACCTGGAAAAGTCAGTGAAATTAACTTCCGAAATCTGGAAAATGTTGGCGAAATCAGGAATACAATGGCGAAATAACGAAATCGTAAAAATTGGATTAATCAATCATTGGCAAAATGAATAAATTGACAAATTTTTGAGGAAATCATCAAATAATATGTGAAATCACAGATTCAAGAAATCACTTACGGATACACGAAACCATGGATGAAATCACGAAAACATTGGAGTAATCCTGAAATATTTAGAGAAATCACGAAATTCTTGCCGAAGACTTTACGAAATTATTAGTATTGGCAAAATCACGTAATCTTAAATCGAAAACCAAATATAAACTCGGACGAAGTAAAGATATCATTGACGAAAACACGAAATCATTACATAAAATCACGAAATCGTGGTGGAAAATCACGAAATCGTTGTCGAAATTCCGAAATCATTGAAATCACAGACGAAATCACAAAATCAAGCGTTGCCGAAATCAAGAAATCTCCGACAAAATCACAAAATTATTGACGTAATGAACGAAATCAAGAAGCTACGAAATAGCCGGCCAAATCACTAAAAAAATCGCTTAGAATTTCCTAGGAGAATTTGATCCGCTATGTGCTGCATTTTCAAACTGACTGCGACTCGAGTCTGTGTTGCAAGATTCACCTTCGGCTTTGTTATTTTAGAATTTACTCGAATAACGCGAATGGTTCTTGAAGTAGGGGGGCACAATGGCTAACCGAATTGGATGTTCCATTTATCGCGTTTTCGCGTCTCAAACAAAGCGTAAAGAAATAGCTCTTGCAGCTCTGTTTTTTTTTTTTCCAAATCCAATCCCTTTCTCAATGTTTATTTAAATGTACGACTCCTATTCTTAAAAGTTTTCCTTTGGACTTTTAAGATGATGGAAAAGCGAAGAAAATGTTTTCAATTTCTCGATGCCATTTAAAAGCTCTAGTTTTTTTCTTTCTTTCTTTTTGTTAAAAAAGACGCGCCGGGAGTTTTGAATGCCTCTTTTGAAAACGGAACTATCGAGTTCTTGTTGAGCTAATTTGGGGAATAAGCTCGTGGAGATGAGGGTGGAGTTCAATAAACTTTTAAAATCAATATTAGGAGATTATCAGCCGAATGTTAGTAAAGTAAAACAAAATATTTCCCGAACACCTGTTTAAAAGTCTACAATTCATTTTAACTGTGAAAGAGGCAGGAAGTTTATTTTTGAATATATCACGGATTTTTCATGAACTCCAAATGGAAATTGAGTAGCATTTTCGGAAAATAATAGTCTGAAATTGTTTTCACAGATCGTAATATAGTTTGGATTCTTTACCCGAAATTAATTAAAAATGGTGATTTAATTAATATTAAAATAATTTACGATAATGCTAGTGCAATGGTTAAGGAAACATAGTTTTCTTAACCATGCAGTAGCAGTCTGGTAAATTATTTTAATGTTATTATACATTTTCTCAAAATAAGCACGACTTCAATCGTAATTTGAAAGGTTTTCAATTATTATATAATATTCTACATTCAGAATGAGATAAGTATTTCAACACGGTTCTTTTTCTTAAATCGCCATGCTCTTAGATATAATTAAGATGTAACGTATAACCTCGCGTGCGCTGATATTGAAACCTGATTCCAGTTGATTGTTTTTCATTTATTTGAAAGCCTCGTAACAATTTCGCTCTCTTTTTTCTCGTTCTAATTATTTATAGGAGTAGTTAAAACTCACCACCCTTCTTAAAGAGAAGCTGTCACCAAGTTTTAATGACTCTGAATTATATTTTTAGTTTTATCATACTATTAAAACGCCATATTCAAAATTTTATATCTCTGGATTGACTTCAAAATGAAAATGTCAAAAATATATAAATCATAGTTTTCTGATATATGACATAGTTTATTTCTGAGAAGTAATTAAGGATAATTTTATCCTTATCACTTGTGCCGAACGCACGAGAATCAACTATAGAATCTACAATATCCACGCTACCACAGTAATATGACGTAGTGTTGGGGGAATATTTATTTTAAAAAATTCGAACATGGCGATTATAGAATACTTATTTTTAGTGTTGCTGTAATATTTTCTATGCTGCAGTTTCCCATTTCCGCAGTTTCCCATTTGCGCAGTTTCCCATTTGCGCAATTTCCCATTTCCGCAGTTTCCCATTTGCGCAGTTTCCCATTTGCGCAGTTTCCCATTTGCGCAGTTTCCCATTTGCGCAGTTTCCCATTTGCGCAGTTTCCCATTTGCGCAGTTTCCCATTTGCGCAGTTTCCCATTTGCGCAGTTTCCCATTTGCGCAGTTTCCCATTTGCGCAGTTTCCCATTTGCGCAGTTTCCCATTTGCGCAGTTTCCCATTTGCGCAGTTTTCCATTTGCACAGTTTTCCATTTGCGCAGTTTCACGTTTACCATTAATTTATTCGTCGGCCCTAACCTAAATGAAATCTGCGTAAATGGAAAACTGCGGAAACGAAAAACTGCGCGAGAGCAAAGAGGAACTGCGTAATTGTAATTAAGGTTACCTAAGGATAGGCAGAAGAGCGCGTGGTTTTTTAGTTAGTTTGCCGTTAGGGCGTTTATGAGCGCCAGATATTCCTCTTTATCTATTAAGATAGATGTCCAGTAGTTAATAGTCCTAGGTTGGAGCAGCGAAACTTATAGAAACTTGTATTTTTTACGAGTAGGGGTGGTGGATTTTTACTTCTCTGGTATATAGCTAGTTTAACCAGAAGGGAAGAGGACTCATTAACAGCGCTGGGACAATCTTTTGTTTACACGCTACGCGTGGATCGAGTCTCGAGGATGCCCGGGATGAGGATGAGGGAATTCAAAGAGGATGGATAATGAAGAACCGTTCTGATTTAGAGGAGGAGGATCTATATGTATGAGTTTTTTTTTAGTCTTTAATTACTTACCCGTGTGAGTTCTCATATGTCTCCTCAATAACGATGGCCTGTCGAAGGCCTTGCCACAAACTTCGCACGGCAAAAGGGTTCTTTCTTTGCCTCGTTTCTGTTGGGTTAAGCACGTCGATATTTCCGTGTAATTGCGCTGAATAATTAAAAAAAAGGTAGAAGGATAAGAGAGACGTTTAAGATAAAACATTCCAAGAATTTTTTTTTATCATGGAAAGTTGGCTTAAAGGGAGAATGCAACCTAACAACAACTGATTATTAATTGATTCCTTATCGTTTAAATATGCCTTATCCACCAATAAAAAAAAATTGCAAATTAATATTAAACTAGAAATAAATTTTAAACTTTAATTCATGGCGATCCTGAATTCCCCATATATGGACCATTGACCAATTGATGTCATTGGTCGAATATGCAGGATCTCCTTGAATCCAGCTAAGCCTATTTTGATGGTAAGTTTTAAATTTATTTCTAGTTTAATATATGCTTGTAAATTTCTTTACCGCTGGATTATGCCTATATAAACGATAAAGAATCGATAAAAAAGTCCGTGTTAGTAGGTTGAATTATCCCTCTAAAGAATATCTACGTAGAATTTGATATCATGACTAGTTTGAAACACTTTTACTGTCAAAACAAAGCCAACTCTTCTGCCATGATTCGCCGGAGATTCTTTAATATATATATATTTATATCAAACTCTCCATGGATGATTTTAAAAGTATTTAAGTTAAAAGTTATTTCTAACTTAATATTTATTTGTAATTTTTTTAAACTTAATCATGGATTATGCCATGGGACTAGAAATGGCCAAAAAGTGCGCCCTATTTCTAACAAACATTTCGTTGGATTCAAACACCTTTTCAAAGATTGCCCTTAGCTTTCGCTACTTTGATAATTAACTCCCAATAACGAAGCCCTTGTTGCGAAATTGATAACGTTTTTATCAGAGTCGGGTTATATCTAAAGCTACGTTCACACTTGACACTTTGGAACCATTTTCAAACCATTTCGAATGTTCAAATCGACTTTTTAAGATTTTAATTTTGTTTCTTGATCAAAGACCTACAAGGGTGACCCCAAAATTTTATCATTTGACCTTTCCAAAACGGTTTCAAAGTCTGTAGTGTGAACGTAGCTTAAGTGAAGTATAAATTCGGGCCAATCATATTATTTCAGCCTTAAACGGCGCTTGTAATGTCCTAACATTAAAATAATATGAAGGCGTTGGTCATTTCCAGCTTATTCTTTTAATGTTGAGACATTGTTGAGGGCTGCCGTAATATGATTGGTTGGATTTTATATTTACCTTTATTCAAACTTTACCAAACTTTAGAAATTAATTTAAACACCAAAAAAGAGTTTTAAAATTGTTTGAAAATACTCGAATACGTTTTTTTTTTTTTTTTTTTTTGGCAATTTTAAAAGCTGTTCAATTTTTAGCTCCAAGTTTCCCTTTAATATTATTGATCGGGTACGGTAAAGTGAATAGATGGTTCTAATTTCGTGGGGGGTTTGAGAGCTCGGACGCCAAGGTGTATGAATTTAATTTAATTTTGCTCCTCGTTCTGACATTTAATCCTGGCTCGTCCGTTTTAATTTAAGTCGAGCTCTTTCCGCCCAAACGGGATTTCGAGTTGACATCGCGAGATGTTACGAAATAAACTTTGAAAGATATATATATATATATATATATTAAAGAAAAATGACAAATTATATTTACTAGAAAGAAACCCCGAAAAAATCGATCGGTATAAATTTTTATACTCGACTTTCTGGCCCGAAAGTTCTACCCACTCGAGTCTTTATGGAGCGCGAAACTGCGGCTCTGCTATCTATGATAAAGGGAGACCTTTCTCTACTGTTTTTGGAAAATAACCGGGCCACGAGCGACTTTGTTTTTCGAAGCGTCTAATCCGAGAGATTTGTCTCTTGAGAAGAAATTTTTCTTGAGGTTCAGGAGCGAAAAGGAAGAACGCGACTGAGCTCCGTAATCTCGAGAGCAGAAACATCTTCGAAGAAGCGGGGAAAGAAAAGAACTCTCGAAAGAGAGGAGAAAAAAATTTAATGGTTTAAGATGTTTTGATGAAAAGCTTTAATACCCGTAGCTGCGTTATCTTATAGACTTGACCGAAGTTAGGGCCACGAGACCCTATAGCTAGTGATTTGCCCCGGGGTCGCGGATAATCAGATATGACTTTATATCTTGGGACTCTATTTTTTCGCAAATTTTGTCATAATTTTTAAAAATGATTTAGTTTTTAATTATTATTTGTTATTAATTATGTGGATGACGTCACGATGGAGGGGGGCGTCACTCGAATTGAATGTACGGCCGAGTTCATCTTTGACTGCACGTTGAGTTCAACAACAAATGCTCCAAATTTCGTGGTTTTCCTCGACTTCTGTGATCGAAACCGAACACTATTTTGCGTAGCAAGAGTGCTAACAGAGGGGTAGACGCTTCTTTTTTTGTGTACACCTGATTTCGAATTTTTCAGAGTTCACGTGAATTCCTTGAGTTCACTAGAGTTTCTCAAATTCGTTCCAGTTTGCTTTCGGTTCTTCCAAATTTCTAAGAGTTCTCACGAATTGAAAGAGTTCGCGCGAGTTCTCGCGAATTCTTCTGAATTCGAGAGAGTTCTCGCGAGTTGAGTTCGTGGGAGTTCTCGAGAGTTCAGAAGAGTTCGGAAGAGTTCCCAAGAATTCGCCAGAGTTCTGGAAAATTTGCGAGATTCTCATAAAATTTATGAGAGTTCTCGTAACTTTCCAAAAGTTCTCGAGAGTTCGCGGAGTTCTGACGAATTCGAGCGAATTCATTTCCACTTGTACACCGAGTTCCTCGAGTGTCAGCCCCCTCGGTGCTAACTACTCCGCCCCCCTCTATTTATTGTTGGTTTTATTTTGCCAACTCCACTTTTATCCTTTTTATCGACTTACCCGCGTTGTTTCTTTCTTGAACTTGTTGACGATCGTCATGGGCAGACGGTCATCGGTCGCGTTAACTATGGGACTCGTTGAATCGCTGCGGATGAAAGGCGATGAAAATGTTGGGGTGGTTGAAACTCTCGCCCGTTGATACTCGGAGGCGGCGACGATGTTTGGCACTTTCACTTTGCCGTTCAATAAGGGTTGCGACAAATCTAACGGCGTGGCTATGAAAAAAAGAGACGAATCAAATTAAGTACTAAAAAAAATCGAGCGATAATACGACAAGTACACGCGAAAAAACGAACGACCGAGACCAATATATAAGTAGTACAGCTTTTAAAATAACGTTAAAGGGAGAATGCAACCTTCCTATTATAATCGATTAAATTTACAAACACATATTAAACTAGAAATAAAATTAAAACTTACCCGGAAAAATAAGCTTAGCTGAAAATTTATAGAGATCCTGATTTTCTTCGCATTGAAGGGTCATCGACCAATCGAATGTTATTGTAAGTCTCCAATTAACGACGGACCTTTGCTCATTGGTCGATGGCACCTTATACGCGATCCAGTAATTTTTAATTTATATCTGGTTTAAAATTGGTTTGTAAATTGTTTAAACGATAAGGAATCGAAAAAAATCCCTTGTTATAAGGCTGCTTTAAATTGAAGGTTAAAATGAAAATAAAGTGATTTATTAAAATCACTTATTATATCCCTAATGAAATAACAAGGATTCGGCGTTTGTTTACCATTTTTGCTGGATTCTGGTTATTTCGTTTGATCTCTTTGGTCAAATTCTATTGGATTAATTTTTGAAATTGGACCATTAATTGTTCCAATTGGATGATTTCTCATTTTTGAGCTGATTTCTTTCTATATTCTATGGAAAATTAAATTGACGATCTTGGCGCTATTTGGCCCTAATCGAGTCACGTTGCGTGTTTAGTTTAAAGGGTCCTTTTTAGAATCGTTAAAATATAGTCGATTGTCCTTTTCACCCTCCCTATAAGATTCGTTCTACCAGGAGATCGAAGCGCGCGTCGAAACAATAGTTTCTCCAGGGAATGTTTTTGTGGAGAGTGAAAAATAGAAATGGAGAAAGCTAGAAACTCCCTTTTTAAGTTTTAACGAGACTATATATACGTTTTCTTTCGATTTTTTTTCTTTCTACTATTTTCGTTGTTAGTTCTTTTGTACGTACAAGTTTTTTTTTATTCGAGACAACTTCGATAAATTGAGATGCCCCGAATTCAACCAAATAGAAAGAAACCTTCTCTGGCTCTCTTACTCACTCTCTCCTCCGCTAGGAAAAAATATCGTTCTTTTTACGTTTGACTTCACGCGAAAGATTCCCTTCCAACTCTCGTTGTCCAAACTCACCCCCGAACCTCTACAACCATTTTCTACAAAGTGCACCTCCTACATCCTTCCAATTCTTCTAACTCTCGGGTTGAGAGCTACTGAAAGGACTCGAGAAACCAAAAATAACTTCGTGATAATATTTAAGTTCGAAAGAAGACCTATAAGAATTTTAAAATTAAAGGTATACGTACCCTCTATTCCATCTCGAATTACGACGTAGCGGGCAAAGTTAAGATAATCTAATTTCTGTCGACTGACAGACGCAAAGCCTACTGATATACATATATATGCACCAAACCCACGGACCAATTTTCCTAAAATAATTAAGTTGCGTATCTGTTCTTCGTATCATAATCGAAAGGTCGGACATTTGCAAAATTATTTTTCACGTGATAAAATAAATAGCGGGCTAACCCTATGCATTAAAACTAAGCTTTATGCTATAGTTTTCATAAAACTATCAGGTATTAGGTCATGTTCAGAATTATTTGTAAAATGTTTACATGTATTGTAAAGAGTTCTAAAGGTCTGTACAGCATTCCGAGTTGTAAAATGAATCTATTGCTAGTCATAATTATATCTGTCTATTCCTAGACTTTGCTCATCTATTTTTTAATAATAATATTTTACTTGATATTGCTCGCAAGGAAGGTTTTGATATTAGACTTGTAATATTCCTACACGAGTGTTAATTTGGATTTTAACTACTCTGCTAATAAGTCGGACTATGAAAATAATGGAATCTCATTTAATTCCCATAAAATTTGAATATTATTTAATTATTCAATAAGCCTTTTTGTTAGAATCGCCTATTGGATATAAGCTTTCATTTTTGGTTTTATAACTTCAAACACACTCAGTATGGGTGTGTAATTATTTTAATTAATCCGATCATGAATAAAATTGAAACAGTTAACAGAGAGTTGTCTAGATGCGAGAAAGTTGACTGGAAAGGAATTCCTTATACTGGAACCAAAGTACTAATTACCAACTACCCTCGAACACGAGTCTATTCGGTTTTAATTCCCTTAGGTGTTTAGCTAAACCATTGAGTCGTCTATATGGCGTTTAAAATGGGCGTATAAGAGTGGGAGGTTTTTTCCTCGTTGTTTCTCTTTTAACCGTAGATTGCTTTTCTTAATGGTCTCGTCAAGTCGAATAGAAAGACGTTTGTTCGTTCTTTTCCTAGGCGTTAGTGGGCGGTTCGTCGCGAAACTAATCCTTTCTGTATGCAAATTTAATTAAAAAGTACTCTTAACTTACCCTACTATCGCTATAGCTATATGGTCGAGTAGCTCAACAGCGCTATCTAGTTCGTATATAGCCCGACTAAAAGAGAAAGAATTTTTCTATTTGGGACAAATTCTCTAGTGTCGTTCTATATATATTTATCTTCTTGAACCCCGACAAGAGAAAAAGAACTTGGTATGGGCTGATCACCCAGTACTGCGTAACAGCTTTTTCCTGAAACAACAATCGCGGGTTTCAGCTGAAAAGAGCGGTTTCTTTAAACTGTGGTGCCTGAAAATAGCTGTTTCTCGATATCATACCGCTGAGATCTAGTTCGCGCCCACGCTCGTTTTTTATAATTATATTAGACCACATATGATTGCATTATCATTACAATAGATTATCATTACAACATATCTTATTCGCGTTGTACCTTCTTCGCTTTGTACCTTCTTCGCGAGGTACCTTCTTCGCGAGGTAGCTTCTTCGCGAGGTACCTTCTTCGCGACGTCCCTTCTTCGCGACGTCCCTTCTTCGCGACGTCCCTTCATCGCGACGTCCCTTCATCGCGACGTCCCTTCTTCGCGACGTACCATCTTCGCGACGTACCATCTTCGCGACGTACCATCTTCGCGACGTCCATTCTTCGCGACGTACCATCTTCGCGACGTACCTTCCTCGCGACGTACCCGCCTCGCGTCCTATATTCGTTGCAACATATTTTACAAGAGCGGTAATCGTGAAAATGCTATTACGCAGGCATCCCGAGCACTCCACATGATCAGTGTAAAAACTTGTAGCTTTGACGGTACTAAAGTAATTAGGTACTAAAATGATTACGTATTTAGAATTTCCAAAGACTGAAATCAGTTACGTAATCGTGTAATTGGATAAGGACGTGTTTAAACCCTAACATTCGCCTTTTTCAGAGCCTATAAATATAAAAATCTATTATATTTCGACCTCCATTTTCTAGGCATCGTGATATATAGATTGTTAATTTCATATCGAGGGTTTTGTTTCTCACCCCGCAGTATAGTGTTAAAAAAAAAAAAAAAGAAATTGGATCGAGACGGGATTATTAAAGAGAGGCTGAGAAAGCAAATGTCCATATTTTCATTATTAAATTACAATTTCTTTGCTGAGTAGAACTCAATGAGAAATTTATATTAATGAGAACAATTCGAACATAAATTGTTTATAAATATGAAAAATAATACTACTATCAACTTGAAGTTAAATCCCAACATTCCCCGCAATACAGCGTCAACATTATGGTCGCGTGTCTATAGATAAAAAGAGGAAAATCTGGGGCTTATTTTTAAAATTAATATTCCCCCAATACTACGACATATTATTGTGGTAGCGTGGCTATTGTAGAGCCTACAGTTGATTCTCGCGCATTCTGGTACAAGTGATAAGATCGCTTTCGTGTTGTCATTTTCGTAAAAGTACTTAATCCAGAAAGTTCTACATTTCGTATCGCAATTATTTAAGGAAAGATTTGTTAGTTTTTTGGCCCTCCCTTTGAAGATTAGGAATGGGACGCGACAAAACCCTGGGTACGAGAGAGGAAGATTCCCTTAATCTTTTCTCTCCTTTTCGGGGAACGTTTACTCTTCGTTGGACGATTTTAAATCCTTCCACGAAAACGCCTGGAAAAAACCGCTGAAAAACGATTTGCGGCATTCTTCTTTTTTTTTTTTTTTTTTTTTTTTTTTTTGATCCCTCTAAAACCTTTTTTCTATAAATGGCTTTCTCGCGGGTTACGTCGGATGAATTCGTCTCGAAAAACGATTAAAAGACATTTCTTCTTTCTATCATTTTTTTTAATCCATAACTCTTTATCATTCGCCAAATCAACCCTAATATTATCTTCTTTAGAATACAAGTTTCAAGTTTTTTTTATCTAAACCAGTTTTAAATATAATTCGAATACTATAATATTGATAAGGGTTAAACTCATAGTTAATGGGTATACGAGATTTGATATCTTTTAAAATTTCTTAAGGATTTGAAAGGGTTTTGGAAGATTTGAAAGGGTTTTTCAATATTTGAAATGGTTTTGGAAGATTTGAAAGGGTTTTTCAATATTTGAAAGGGTTTTGGAAGATTTGAAAGGGTTTTGGAAGATTTGAAAGGGTTTTGGAAGATTTGAAAGGGTTTTGGAAGATTTGAAAGGGTTTTGAATGATTTAGAAGGGTTTTGGAAGATTTGGAAGGGTTTTGGAGGATATTTGGAAGGATTTGGGAGGATATTTGGAAGGGTTTGGGAAGATTTGGAAGGGTTTGTGAGGATATTTGGAAGGGTTTGTGAGGATATTTGGAAGGGTTTGGGAGGATATTTGGAAGGGTTTTTGAGGATATTTGGAAGGGTTTGGGAGGATATTTGGAAGGGTTTGGGAGGATATTTGGAAGGGTTTGTGAGGATATTTGGAAGGGTTTGTGAGGATATTTGGAAGGGTTTGTGAGGATATTTGGAAGGGTTTGTGAGGATATTTGGAAGGGTTTGTGAGGGTATTTGGAAGGGTTTGTGAGGATATTTGGAAGGGTTTGTGAGGATATTTGCAGGGTTTGTGAGGATATTTGGAAGGGTTTGTGAGGATATTTGGAAGGGTTTGTGAGGATATTTGGAAGGGTTTGTGAGGATATTTGGAAGGGTTTGTGAGGATATTTAATTGGAAGGGTTTGTGAGGATATTTGGAAGGGTTTGTGAGGATATTTGGAAGGGTTTGTGAGGATATTTGGAAGGGTTTGTGAGGATATTTGGAAGGGTTTATGAGGATATTTGGAAGGGTTTGTGATGATATTTGGAAGGGTTTGGGAGGATATTTGGAAGGGTTTGGGAGGATATTTGGAATAGTTTGGGAGGATATTTGGTAGATATTTAAGGATTTTGGTAGATATTTAAGGATTTTGGTAGATATTTAAGGATTTTGGAAGATATTTAACGATTTTGGAAGATATTTGGAAGGCTTTTGAAATATATTTAGAAGGGTTTTGGCAGATTGGGTTAGGGTTTTGGAGGATATTTGGAAGGGTTTGGGAGGATATTTTAAAGGGTTTTGGAGGATATTTGGTAGATATTTAAGGATTTTGGAAGATATTTGGAAGGCTTTTGAAAGATATTTGGAAGGCTTTTGAAAGATATTTGGAAGGCTTTGAAAGATATTTGGAAGGCTTTTGAAAGATATTTGGAAGGCTTTTGAAAGATATTTGGAAGGCTTTTGAAAGATATTTGGAAGACTTTTGAAAGATATTTGGAAGGCTTTTGAAAGATATTTGGAAGGCTTTTGAAAGATATTTGGAAGGCTTTTGAAAGATATTTGGAAGGCTTTTGAAAGATATTTGGAAGGCTTTTGAAAGGTATTTGGAAGGCTTTTGAAAGATATTTGGAAGGCTTTTGAAAGATATTTGGAAGGCTTTTGAAAGATATTTGGAAGGCTTTTGAAAGATATTTGGAAGGCTTTTGAAAGATATTTGGTTGGGTTTTGGAAGATATTTGGAAGGGTTTTGGTAGATATTTGGTAGGTATTTGGAAGATATACCAGGATTTCACGATTTACTAGGAATTTGAATGGTTTGCCGCGTGAGGATTTGAACGATTTGAAAATTTCAAACATTAGACTATACAAGATTTGTAGGAGTGTCGCACATCTCATAAAGAAGGCGTAATATCGAGATTTCTTTTTATTAATTTTGAATTGGTTTTATTATTGATATTTCGAACCAGTAATATAAATTTGGAGACTGCCTTGAAATGACACGCGGTATAACAAATAATGAAGTTTTAGCCATTTTCAAAACAAATTTCTTGGTCTTTTTACGTAAGAATACTCGTTATACGTTACACCAATTTACCAATAGATTACTCGTTTTCCGTTCAGTAATTCAGTTACGGTATAACGTATCAGAACTCGATTATTTATAGCAATGGCGTTTTTCTTTGGACCACTTTAACTGCTCCCGGAGCAATACAAAATATATTGCGTCAATTTATTTCGAAGTGCGCCGCGAGAAGCAGAATCTCACTCTAAACCAATTTGCAACGGGTTTGAGAGAATAAAAAATACAACATTAAAAAAAGATGCCAGCTCTTCGGAGAGATTTTCGCAAACAAGAAAAGGATGATCGTTTTGACGGCTAGTAGTAAGTTAAAGAACACGTATTGCTCGTAGCCTATTTTGCGTCGATAAAGCCCAGCCCGAAGGAAATCCCCGTCATCATCCGTGATATTAAAAAGTTCGCGAAAACACGATGGCTCCGGATTATAAAAGAGCGTGTAAAAGCGTTTCCTTCCGGAGAAGAAAGAAGGTATCCCATCATCCTCAAGCTTCTGCCGCTTCTTAAGGGATTAGTACGTTTAAAAGAGATTGGAAAACCGAGAACCTTTACCTCGGTACAACCTTAAAAGGAATCCAATGTTTCGTAGGAAAAAACACTTTTCTACGGAACTTGTGGCTTATTCCAAGGTTTCGCGGTAATTAAGCTAGTCGTTTTATTGGAAAAAGACACGTTGAAACTGTTTTGAAAGAATTCACAAATCGCTGCCCTACTTTATAATAGAATACCCAGGGGCTACAGTTCCAAAATTACCGTAATTATGGAAATTGGTAAATTACGCGGTAATTTACCGTCTCACTGAATTTACAAAATTATTTGTATTTTGTTTTCTCAAAAGATACAAATATCTTACTCATGACTAAACAACTCCAAAAACGCAATGTTTTTAATGGTACACTTGACCATTTTGACTTTGCATTGATCAGGCAAAGTGACTATTTAAACGATTCCTAATCGTTTAAATAGGCCTAATCCATCTATTAAACTAGAAATAAATTTAAAACTTACCCGGAAAATAGTCTTAAATGGATTCATGGAGATCGTGATTTGCCTCCGTGTAAGGTCTAGCGACCAATGAGCCAAGGCCCGTCGTTCACGCGAGATCTCCACGAGACTTACAATACGCGATGAAATCAGTATCACCCCGAATCCCGCTAAGCCTATTTTCCGGGTAAATTTTGAATTTATTTCTAGTTTAATATATGTTCGTAAATTTTTTCACTAGTGGATTAGGCCTATTTAAATAACAAGGAATCGATAAAAAATCAGGTGCATTCTCCCTTTAAGAGCTTGTATTTTTTTTACTGCACCTATAGTTTAAACTCTAACCTCTTTTGATCTTCGTTGCTATTAAGGCACTTGTCCAGGCTAGCTTTGAAGAATGTATACTTAAGATCACCTAAGTTAAGTCTTCCTTCTTCCTATTAAACTTGTGACGGAGGCCCCCTATCGTGATATCGAAGGACCCAGCGCTATTAAACGGAGAAGCGCCTCTTATAATTTCTATTATATATATATATCTATACATACCACCTTGAAAATGACCTTTATTCCCGGAGAAAAACCTGTTTTCCGAATGAAATTTGGGATTCCTTTCAAGATTCGGAACTATGAAACGCGACTCTCCTTTTTTTCGACCGTTAATTTTATCTTCGATTTATAGCTATAAGCGTGTGACCATACGGCGACCCGTCCCTTTATAGAAATGCCAATATCGTGGGAAAAAGAACAGAAGATCCGTCGTTTATTAACCAACCAACCCCAAGATTCTAGAATCGATTCGATATAATACGTCCGGGTGTCCTGCCCGAAAAGATTGGCTTACTTTCATTTTGGGAGTGTAGCCTATAAGCCTACTATTACATTCTTTATATAGTTCCAATAAGATAGCCATTTTCACATCATTTATGGATGGCCATCCTTTTTTACTGATATCTCTTAAAGGTTGAGTGAAGCTACGCGGTAGTATAAAAAAAAACCTCTTCATTAAACCTCACGCAAAGGTTACTTTTGATTGGAACGGATTCAAGTAGATGAATCAAGTGTATAAAGTTCGAAATTTGTAATTTACCCTGCGCGTTCAATGAAAATTTACGGTTTGATATGGTAAAAATATTTAAAAGTTTACCGTGTTTTAAATTGTATAGCGGAAACATCTTCATAGCGGAAGATTAACAACACTAATTTGAACTTTGAATAAGATAGATTTTTATCGAATCACAAATTGTAGATATTTTTAATTATTTATATAAATTAATTACAAAATTTTAATTTTATTTCTTTTTAGATTGATCGTAAGAGTAATCGACTGGAGAGCGTATTCAGCGAATAACATTCCCGATTTGTATCTTGCGAATACGCGAATGATCGAGGGTGAGTCTATTTAATTTCTCATTTTTATTCCGCTTAGAATACTGTTTATTTTATTGCTAGAAATGCCGGTTTTTTTTATACTGTAATATCTGCCGTTAATTTCATCATCACTGCTGCGTATTTAATACTCTAAGCTTAATATAGGAATAGGAATAGAAATTAATTTTAGAATTATTGCTGTTAAGTTAGATTAGACTTATTTTATGTGTTAGACGTTTTAATTAACTTTATAGTTTGGCTAGACGTATTTCTTACGGTTACTTTAGAATTATTGCTGATTAACTTTACAATATGGCTAGAAGTGTTTATTACGGTGCTGCTAGCTTCGCAGTATGGGTAGACGTATTTATTACGGTTCTGACGTGTTTACTTTAGAATTATCGCTGTTAACTTTACAGTATGGCTAGACGTATTTAGTCCTGACGTGTTTACTTTAGAATTATTGCTGCTAACTTCGCAGTATGGGTAGACGTATTTATTAAGGTGCTGACGTGTTTATTACGGTGCTGACGTGTTTATTACGGTACTGACGTGTTTATTACGGTACTGACGTGTTTATTACGGTACTGACGTGTTTATAACGGTACTGACGTGTTTATTACGGTACTGACGTGTTTATTACGGTACTGACGTGTTTATTACGGTACTGACGTGTTTATTACGGTGCTGACGTGTTTATTACGGTACTGACGTGTTTAATTACGGTACTGACGTATTTACTTTAGAATAATAGCTGTTAATTTACTGTTCTACATTACTATATATTCTATGATATAACTTCATCTAAAAATGCGCTTTTGTACGCGCTCATCGAACCATAATGTAACGAGTTCTGTTTTAACTTAAAAGCCAATGTGATATCCAAGATGTTATTGAATTAGTCGATGAAATTGAACCCTATAACTTCCTTCGGAGAATAGAAATTAGGAGTAAAGGTAGTCTTATAAAAGCTCTCGTTTTCATCGTTTTTCCTCGAATTTCGCCAGCATCTTGAGACTTTTTTCCTTAATTGATCCCGAGAGATGAACATACCCTTCGGTCCCTTCACGCGCGTGGCGATTGGCTCCGTTGCGAAATCGTATTTACGGGGAAGTGAAAAAGACAAGGGTTTAGGAAAATGCCAAAAGGCTTTAGAAACTTCTAGGAAAACATTACTAAGGAATGCTACTGCCGTACATCATCATATCACGAATCCAACCCCAGTTGAGAAAAGGATAATGCAATTTTAGATATACCAAAGGGAATATACCGTACGTGTTTTTTTGTCAAGGAATTAATATCTATAGACCTTCCTTGATTTTATTTTTAGTGAGAAAAAGGCCCCAAAGTCAATTTTGAAAAAGGAGAGTGCAGCCTAACAACCAGTGATTTTTTTTTTTTTTTTCATCAATTCCTTATTGTTTAAATAGGCCTAATCCACTAGTGAAAATAATATAAACGAATAGTCTATAAATTAAACTAGAAATTAATTTCAAACTTATCATCAAAATATGCATATAAGGCCTAGCGACCAATGCCATTTGTCGCTGATCCTTATAGGGAGCTCAGGATCTCCCTTACTCTAGCTAAGCCTATTTTCATGTTAAGTTTTGAATTTATTTTTAGTTTAATATTTGTTTGTAATTTTTGTTTACTGTTGGATTAGGCCTATTTAAACGATAAGGAATCGATAAAAAATCAGTTTTTGTTAAGTTACATACTCCCTTTAAGGGGGACATAAAATATTTTCCGTTTGTAATTTATAAAATCAATTAGAATGGCGAAAAAATGGGACGTTTGTGGGAAAACGATATATTTTCTTGATAAACGAAGTGTTTCCAATTAAAGTGAGGCTCTCACCATTTTTTTCGAATGCCTAGGGATTCAAAAATTTATACATCTGAGGTGACGCGTTCTTAAGAAACTTCAAAATGAAAATGTCAAAATTATGCAGGAAAATATTTTTCCGATATGTGACGTTTCTGGAACGTAATTAAGGATAATTTTCGTACGAAAGGTAAACGCCTTTCTAGATTAAGTACTTTTACAAAAAAGACCTTATATCACTCGTTCTTGAACTTGCGAGAATCAACTGTAGGCTCTACAAAAAGACTAAGCGACCATAGCGATGACGTAATTTTGCTAGAAATTTTAATTGTAAAAATTTTGAAAAAGGCAATTATAAAATTTTTATATTTACCGTCACGGCAATTTTTTTCTATCAAATATATATATATTTTGAATCATTTTTTAACGATCCATCCGAAAATGCTAGTCAATTTTCATTTGGGGGAAGTTCATAAAAAATCCGTGACAGCTTCACTTTAAATAGAACGCGCTCAAATTTACTCGGTATTATTCATTTAATTCGAACTTGAAAAGGAAACACACCTATAAACTTAATTTTAATTAAGGAAAAAATCACTAAAAATAGTGGGATGTCACTTAAACGGTTTTAAAAGTGTTAGGAATTATCCTAACTTTCCAGGGGGTGCCAAGGCTATATATCTTTATAATTCGCTTTCAAATTAGTTGAATGAATGGAGAAAAAAGAAAAGAAAAAAAAAACTATATAACGGGTGCCCACATTCGCTTTACGGTTCGCGTATTAGCCGCACCTACGTTATAACTTATGAATTAAATTAACGCTTATTTCAAGGTTATTTTTTTTTGTTCTTATATAATAGCTCTAGCTTCCAAATTTCAACTAAATGGGTTTATCCAATGTTGGTTTATATATTTTAACGTAACACCCCTCTTTGAATCGTTAGATATTTCTCATTTTCTTTCGATTCCAGATATTTAAAGAGGGATACGCGGCAAAATAAATCCCGTTTCTATTAGACAACTAACTCATTAAAAACCTCTATTATTCTAGATTTAATTATTGAAAAATTGTTTATTTTTGCGGAGTTTTGTTTTTCCGTAACAAGTTTACGAAAACACAATTTAATTAACCGCTCACTTCCAAATTAATAGTAGCACGGTCTTCTAATTTTTTCGTATTTTTGCAAAGCGTTCAAATAAATTAAAATAATCGAAGAATAATTATTGTTCTAACAAAAAGTCGCGGTTCAGAAGGTGGCACTACCAGCTTGAGTTGAAAAAGCTTGTGGTTTTGTTGTAGGCTTTAGTTTACCTGCAAACAAACATAAATATGCCTTCTTAGTCATTTTATATCTTACGTTGTCTGCTACACTTTCACTAAGGACCTTAGGCTGCATTGACATGCTACAATCTTGAAACGTACATTATATCTAAAAGGCATAATTAATGATGCTCTACTTTTTTAAATTATTTATCTTATGTTTTCCAAATTTCTCCTATATTTCCTATAATTTCCCTGTTATTTATCCAATAATTTCCCTGTTATTTATCCAATAATTTCCCTGTTATTTATCCAATAATTTCCCTGTTATTTATCCAATAATTTCCCTGTTATTTATCCAATAATTTCCCTGTTATTTATCCAATAATTTCCCTGTTATTTATCCAATAATTTCCCTGTTATTTATGCAATATTTTCCAATAATTTCCCTGTTATTTATGCAATATTTTCCAATAATTTCCCTGTTATTTATGCAATATTTTCCAATAATTTCCCTGTTATCCTAGATTTTTATATAATTTGTGTTATTTATCGTGTATTTTCCTATAATTTCCTTGTTACTTAGCGTATATTTTCCTATAATCTCCCTGTTATTCATCCAAGATTTTGCTATAATTTCCCTGTTATTTATCCTAGATTTTCCCATAATTTCACTGTTATTTATCTTAGAATTTCCCATAATTTCCCTGCTTTTTATCTTAGATTTTCCCATAATTTCCCTGTTATTTATTCAAAATTTTCCTATAATTTCCCTGTTACTTATAGCCTATATTTTCCTACAATCTCCCTGTTATTTATCCTAGATTTTCCTATAATTTCCCTGTTATTTATCTTAGATTTTCCCATAATTTCCCTGTTATTTATCTTAGATTTTCCCATAATTTCCCTGTTATTTATCTTAGATTTTCCCATAATTTCCCTGTTATTTATCTTAGATTTTCCCATAATTTCCCTGTTATTTATCTTAGATTTTCCCATAATTTCCCTGTTATTTATTCAAAATTTTCCTATAATTTCCCTGTTACTTAGCCTATATTTTCCTACAATCTCCCTGTTATTTATCCTAGATTTTCCTATAATTTCCCTGTTATTTATCCTAGATTTTCCTATACTTTTCGTGTTATTTTTATTTGAAAAACCTTTGATAGCCTCACTTTAAATGAAAGTTAGTTTCTACGAAAGTAATAAAAAAATGTACATGTATTAGCTGTTAGCTCGCAGAGACGTGATTCTAATTTCATCTTGCACTTTTAGAATGAAAAAACCTGTAAAGACTACGTGAATATATATTTTAATATTCCTGTACCCTTACCAAGGATGTAGGAGAGAGAGTAGGGTCATAAAATTTAATAAGGGTAGCGTATCCAGTACTACACATTGTTTTTACATAATTACATATTTGGGTCCAGACTAAAATATGAGCGAATAAAAAAGCCCCGATTCCCCCCCCCCCCTCCTATTTTGTATGTTTGCCTTTCAAGGTATGGTAGAGCAACTTTTCTCTCTCTCTCTCTCGCTCGTAACAAAGCGATAAGGTATGGTCGCGGCGGTTAAATTAATCACACGTTAGTCTGCTCACATTTACAATTGTGACTGATCCTGCAATATTATAAGAATACCCTTAGGTATAAGTGGGGCTAATACAACCTCCCTCTTTTTATTCAGCTCAAAATCATCGTTCACACTATAGGGTTCTTAATTTTTCCCAAAAAATAGAGTTTTGTTCAATTAAAAATTGGTTTAAATACCTTTAATACCTTTATTAATGGGATAAATCTACTGAAATATATTCAGATATCAACCGTTAGATTAAAAAATATAAATTAAATCGTTTAAATAACGTCTTCCCTAATGTTTCTTATCCTTTTCTGAACATATATCATATTATTCTCAACATATTTCATGGTAATCTCAACATTTTCTATATTATTCATGATATACTCAAAATTTCTAAACTTTTCATTATATTCTCAACATTTTCTATATTTTTCATGATATTCTCAACAATATCTTGACTATTTTCATGATATTCTCAACCATTTTCATGATATTCTCAACCATTTTCAAGATATTCTCCACCATTTCCATGATATTCTCAACCATTTTCATGATATTCTCAACCATTTTCATGATATTCTCAACCATTTTCATGATATTCTCAACCATTTTCATGATATTCTCAACCATTTTCATGATATTCTCAACCATTTTCATGATATTCTCAACCATTTTCATGATATTCTCAACCATTTTCATGATATTCTCAACCATTTTCATGATATTCTCAACCATTTTCATGATATTCTCAACCATTTTCATGATATTCTCAACCATTTTCATGATATTCTCAACCATTTTCATGATATTCTCAACCATTTTCATGATATTCTCAATATTTTTCATATTTTCAACATTTCCTACATTTTTCATGATAATCTCAACATTTTCTATATACTTCAAAGTATTATCAGCATTTTCTCCATTTTCCATAATATTCTCAACATTTTCTACATTTTCATGATATTTTAATTGTTTTCCCTAATATACCACATAGGATAGTTCAAATATACACCATAACCAATTCATTTTCCAAATTTCTTTTCCCTACACAATGAATTTATCAGTTTGAAGAAAAAAAAAAAATAAAATAAAAAAGGTTTCTGAATATAGTGTGAACCTGACTTCTATGGTTCGTTTCTTGGTTTGAAAACTTGTTAAGAGTTACTGTTAGCCGGAGGTACTTATCTCTTAAAAGGAAAAAAAAGCCTGCCTCTTCCATGGCTCTCGGCGTTATTTTTATAAGATATAGGGTAGATTAAGTTTTAGCGTTATATATTTTCAAGATCGGGTTCTTCCCGCAATTTTAACCATATTTTAATTAAAACGGGGACCACACCTTAGATACACCCCTTACATTTATTAAATATATATCTTTACGATTCGATCCCAATTTCTGTAGTTTTAAAGCCTAAAAACGTCCCTATGTCTCTATTGACGACTCTCGCGAGAAATACCAAAGCTTACTAAATGATTCTGTTGAAAATCCAGGTTGTAGATAAGTATATTACGCGAGTAGATTTTTGCCTTTCGAAACTAACGTTGTTTCTAAATCCGCCTTAACGTAATCCATTTTGCAAACTTATTTTGAACGCGTTATGTATTTTTTTTTTTTAATAGTTTTTGAGGTTAGACGTTTTAATAGGCCGCGTACTTAAGCTCGAAGTCTCGCTTTTAAGTTTTTAATTACGGTTAATTAAAAAAAAAAAAAAACGTATATTTATGACGTATTATAATAATTAACCCCTATAGGAAATGTTGCTAGCCTTTTAGGTAATATCTAAAAGATGTTTAACAGATTTTTAAAAATGTGAATCTTCATTCGGTTGGAATTTTTTTCTTTTTCTTCTTCACATTCGCTCTCTTTTCAAACAGTTACGGCGAACGATGAATGATAATGTGAATTGCGTGTTCTCGCTTATAAGAACCTGTTTTAATTTCATTTTTAAATACGCCGTTCATATCATTTGCCCCGATTTTTTTAAAGAGAGAATTCAACCTAACAACAATTGATTTTTTTATCGATTCCTTATCGTTTAAATAAGCCTAATCCAACAGTAAATTAAAATTACAAACAAATATTAAACTAGAAATAAATTTAAAACTTACCATCAAATTAGGTTTAGCTGGATTCATGGAGATATCCTGCACTTTCATTGGTCGATGCTCCTTATATGGGGAATGCAGGATTTCCACGAATCTAGCAAAGCCTACTTTCCAACTAGTTTAAAATTTCTTTGTAATTTTAATTTATTGTTGGATTAGGCCTATTTAAACGATAAGGAATCGATAAAAAAATCACTTGTTGCATTCTACCTTTAAAAATAACGTTTTTTATTTATACAAAGAGCTATAAAATCAAAAGTCCATAAAATTAACAACGTCGATCCTGTACCTTAATTTTTCGGCATAGCCAAATTAGCATAGAGAAATAGTGTTCAATGTTTTGATGGCTTTTGTAAATAGGGGTATTTAAAACGTGATAGTTTTAGAATAAGACCGTGGGAAATTATAATGTATTACCATTCTTGGTCGTTGACTGTTGCGCGATTAGAAATATGATTTTATCTTTGAATGTTTATAATAAATTGCTTCTCGTGTGCAGAGGCCGCCTGGTTTTTATACCTAGCTGTTAAACTGTTTTTAAAAACATCTATAGTCGGCCTTGAGGATCTTTCTATTTGCCTTTATCTGTCGGGACAATTAATCCGCTTATATCGTAACTATTAACCGAAGATACTTTATTTTCTTAAAAGGGACAGATATTATTTAAAAAAAAAAAATTCGTGCTTCTAAAGTATCGCATTTAATTCGGATCAAACTTGTAAAGGGACAGAAATTAGAGTAGGTTCCGCCCCGAAAGCTCCTCTTTCAGAAATTAATGGTCAACGAAATCGGAAACTAACGGTAAACGAACTTCGAAAGTTATGGATGAAGAAATTATTAATTAGAAAGTTTTAAGGGATAAAGAAATTATTAATTAGAAAGCTAGGAGGGATAAAGAAATTAGGAATTATTAAGTTTGGAGGGATAAAGAGATTAGGAAGTTTGGAGGGATAAAGAGATTAGGAAGTTCGGGATAAAGAAATTAGGAAGTTCGGGATAAAGAAATTAGGAAGTTCGGGATAAAGAAATTAGGAAGTTTGGGACAAAGGAATTAGGAAGTTTGGGATAAAGAAATTAGGAAGTTTGGGATAAAAGAATTAGGAAGTTTGGGATAAAAGAATTAGGAATTTTGGGATAAAAGAATTAGGAAGTTTGGGATAAAAGAATTAGGAAGTTTGGGATAAAAGAATTAGGAAGTTTGGGATAAAAGAATTAGGAAGTTTGTGATAAAGGAATTAGGAAGTTTGGGATAAATGAATTAGGAAGTTTGGGATAAAGGAATTAGGAAGTTTGTGATAAAGAAATTAGGAAGTTTGGGATAAAGGAATTAGGAAGTTTGGGATAAAGGAATTAGGAAGTTTGGGATAAAGGAATTAGGAAGTTTGGGATAAAGGAATTAGGAACTTTGGGATAAAGGAATTAGGAAGTTTGGGATAAAAGAATTAGGAAGTTTGGGATAAAAGAATTAGGAAGTTTGGGATAAAAGAATTAGGAAGTTTGTGATAAAGGAATTAGGAAGTTTGGGATAAATGAATTAGGAAGTTTGGGATAAAGGAATTAGGAAGTTTGTGATAAAGAAATTAGGAAGTTTGGGATAAAGGAATTAGGAAGTTTGGGATAAAGGAATTAGGAAGTTTGGGATAAAGGAATTAGTAAGTTTGGGATAAAGGAATTAATAACTTTGGGATAAAGGAATTAGGAACTTTGGGATAAAGGAATTAGGAAGTTTGGGATAAAGGAATTAGGAAGTTTGTGATAAAGGAATTAGGAAGTTTGGGATAAAGAAATTGGAAAGTTAGGGGTATAGAATTTAGAAAGCTATGGGAAAAATAAATTACAAAGTTTGGAGGGATAAAGAAACTTTTAATGATTATTTAAAAAATTAATGATATGGGTAATTGAAGTTTCTGATAAGTTTCTAAATAACTCTAAATGTATAAAATTTTAAAACAATATAATAAATAGCAGTAATGTAACACACACATCTTAATTTAATTCGGAACATTAAGTAATATAGTCTGCAACATGGATCGCGTGTATAAGGCTAGTTTATTCAGTTGAAAATGTATTAACAATTAAACGTAATCCTTTATACTGGTATCATTATTAATCTATATGGAACAAACGCGTAAATATTACCTTTTAAAGGTCGAATGAGAGCGAGAGGGGCATAAATGGCCGCGGGATATATACGGAAAATGGAACTGCGTGCGGTATTCTTATATTTTTATTTATTTGGGGAGCCGAATATGGTTTTGTATATTATATTCAGTTGCAATTTTGAAAGGACTCGATTTCTCGTAGAAAACCTGATTTTTTTACAGCGAGTTAGGACCCCTTCTAGGGTGTAATACGGTGGCTACGACGGACTGAATGATGGTCATGGCCCATAACTCATTCGGATTGACTTTTTATATCGAGGCGGGCATAAAACACTTGTTATTGCTCGTTTAACATGGCGTACTAGAAGAAGCAAATGCCTACCTTTCTTAAGGGGAGGGGCATAGAGCGCCGACCTTGAGGAACAAATCTTAAGGATTCTAAGCATAGAGATAGACAGGATAATAAAGAGACCAGGAATCCTGTTTCAAAATTGCTAATTATTTTTTATTTAGTCAGACCCGATCATTTGAGACGAATCTCTAAATATATGTTACTTCGAAATATCAATATTTACGACACAAAACTAATAAAAATATACCTCAAAACTATTTAAATTTGAAAGTAATTTAATGGTAAATCACAGATAAACCACACCACTAGAGTGTAAACGTAAGAAACGCTCGTGACAACGTTATTTACTTTCATACAGAATTAGGCCCGAATTAGGCTTAGCTTAAAATCTACTAGAAAGAGCTTTTCCGAGTCTAGAAGTGAGCTATGGGTAATAGCTATCTCTTTTTCGCTTCGGATTGCCATCATATTATAATTAAATATCAAGAAATTAACTGTTTTCATTTTTGAATATTCGTTAACCTCACTTGATTAACTACGTTCGGTGATTGGCTATTTTATTTTCAAAATGGGCTAAAACTATACCTTGATTTGGAAATTACTTTTGGAAGATCAAGCATGTAGGGTCCATTTAAGACTAAAACCAGTTTTAACTCGAAATACTTGGATTTCATTGTCCCTTTAAGGGCGTATCCTCCTTGTATGGCGCGCTACACGCAACTACACCACACCGTATATGTAGACTATCTTGGTGCGAAGCGGCTTTTGGCGCAAAAACACATCCATCGCGCGGACATATTTCTAACGTCAAAACTGCCCGCTGAAATTCATCAAATTCATCACTTTGTCACGAACGATAGAAATAGAAAGTTGGTGGAAAAGCCAAGTATTGCCAACGCGTTTTCGTGTTACGTTTTTAGAGAAGCCTTTTTATACAGAAAAACTTCTTTATTACAAAATTGAAGGAAATAATAATAATAAAAATAACTTTATATCCGAATTTTTCAATAAAAACCTTGACCTTTTAATTTAAATTTAAACGCGCGGTTTATATTAATTTATTTTTAAAATTTAAATAAAAACCTGGCGCACGTATTTCTACCAGTTTCTTCCTTTAAAGTGAGACTGACATCGTATTTTTTAGTTTAAGGTAGTTGATTTTCTGGATTAAGGACTTTCACGAAAAAGACCCCGCGAAAGCGACCTTCAATCGACTGTAGGCTCTGTAAGAGCCACGCGCGACCATAGTGCAATTACTTAGAATTTTGGGGGATTTTTGATTTTAAAAAAGTTCGAAGATGGCAATTGTAAAATATTTTACTGTTTCGGAGGGTAAAGAGGAAAATGAAGTAATATTTTTTCACCCTCCATTTAATACAAATAATGTCATATTTTTCTGTATAGTAAAAGAATCGCTAAAAGCAAGAATCCATTCAGGTTCCATAAGAATATGGGAGCACAGCTTTAGCCTCTGGTACCATCCCCCAAACTTTGTAACAAAAGTTCGTCCGCAATTTTCTCAACATTTGTACGCTTAGATCTTTTTTCGGTCGGCTCCATTTTTATTACCCAAAATATTATGTCAAGGTCGTTAGTGGCGCGGGTTAATAATACTTGATTTACTTGAAAAATCGATTCGAGCGGACGAACTTTTGCTACAAAGTTTGGGAGGATGGTTATTGAATCGCAGCCCTCCCATATTCTTATGGAACCTGAATGAATTCTTGCTAAAAGGTACAGGGGGACCCATGTCAAAAAAGCCCCAAACATTATAGGCAATAGGAAATTTTCCATCGATTTACAGGAAATTATAGCAATATTTTTAAAATATTAGAGTACTACTGCTAAAACTAAAGGAAAATATTGGTTTCGTAGTGAAAACCGTCTTATTTCTCATTCTAAAACTAAACACAATGAAGCGGCTGACACTTGACCCAATTTCCCGAAATATTTTCACTTCATTTTTGTAGTTTTTCAGCGCCAACTCTATTAATTCCCCTGATTTTTCAGGTTTTCCCTGACCGTTTCAAAATAGTTTCCCTGATCAATTTTAATATTTTACAAGAATTTATTCTTACAAGCGAGCTCTTGGGAATTCCCACTTTTTATTTGACATAGTTTATCAGTCAAGGGTCGATAGTTTACTCAGAATATAACTGAAAATAATTACGTTACAATTAATTGGTCAACCAATCATAAATGACAGGTACCAAATATTTTATTTCCCGAACCATTTAGGCTCATTTTAAAAATCCCTGACCTTTCCGTGACCTTGTGGGCTAATTTCCAAATTCCCTGACTTCTCCCGGTTTTCCAAGTCGTTTATAAAATATAGGATTTGTTTTCACCATGAAGATCACCATTACCTTCCACTTCACTCTCACTTTAACATTTAAAATTGATTATAAGGAACAATTTTTTTCTACAAGAGTAGAAAAATAGCTAGAGGTTGGATGGAAAAGTACTTGTATTTATTTATTGTATATAAGGCGAGGCGCGCGCGTGACAGGTTGGCGCGAAACCGGCCTAGCTCTATTGAAAAGGCTCCTCGAACAAAAGAAAAAGCTAGCCGGTATTGTATGCCCAGCTCCCCCTCTCCTCTACATCTTCCGCTGCCGAATCTAGGTAATTAATAATTATTTTGGCCAGAGGGCCTTTGTATTGTATAAGACTAGATGCCACGCAGTCTTCTTCCCTACACGGTATACCCGTAAACGAGAGAGCGCTTTAATAAAGAGGTTAAGAAATATATAGAAGTTTACGAGTAAAAATTCAGCACTCCTCGTAACGGTTTCCAATTAAAGTTCGACGTAATCGAAACTTTCTTCTACTATAATGAGGCTAGATTAAAGAACCAAAATAAAAAGGAAATAGAGAACTCGATAGTTTCTATGAAGGGATAAAATTAACATAAATATTGACAGAAGCCTATGAAACCCTCCTTTGAAGTCTGTTACTCGTGTCTGTAGGGATAATTTTCAAAAATTCAGCTTTGTACGCCAGCTAACGGTAGATATTTTCGGAGTTGGAGTCGAGCTTCGACTGTATCCCCAAAAGTAGCCCTATTGGGAAAAATCTTTGTGGGTGGAGTTCCTTGGCCAGGGTTTATTTTATTCGATTCCTTTAAAAGTGAATACAAAGAATTTCTTATTTGTTTTTGGTTGGTAAAGAAACGCCAGGTGGTTCTCACTGTCTCACCAGCCGTGCCTTCCTAAGTTCAAGTGAAGTTTACAAAAAAGGAAAAAGCTGAGGCGGTTGGATAAGCTATGTTTATACTAAATAGAGCTCGGGGCTTGAACGAAATAATCCATAAATATTTGGATAATAACTTAGTTGAACTACAAATATTTCGATTTCTTTGAATTTATCATATTATCCCCTTGGATAATCTCATTTTCAATAAAGATAAAATAATGCGAAATATCTTGTCCAAACCCTGACCTTTAATACTCAAAGAGTCACGCAAATTCCGCTTGTTTCGAAACAAGGGGTACGCGTGGGAAGGCTAGAGCTCGGGATCCTTCTTACATATAGGATTGGCTGGGAAAAAATAACGCGCATCCTGCATGTTTCGAAGCCCCTCCCCCAGAAAATAGAGAGAATTTCTATTTTTCCGTATAGAAGGGGTATGAAGTAGGTACCGTCCGAGCTAGTAATACCCCATCTACAGGTGTTCTACGTGGAATATTGGAGTAATAGACTTCAAAGGAGGGTTTATCGGCTTCTGATATTGTTGAAGCTCAGTACTATACATTTTCTATTCTATGATAGGATTATCTCGTTTTGTGTCAAGTTAATTCCAAGAATTGATATCGCGTGTATAAGACTTATATTACTGTGGAATTTATAAATGGGGAAGTGAAATATTTCAAACTTTTGACAGGAATATAATCTCGGCCTCTAATTTTTTTTTTTCATTCTTATATATATATATTTTTTTAATCTATCCAGTTTGGGCGCGATTTTGATATTATAGGAAGTATTTTTAGCTAAATTATATCCTTTAAGGTAATATATCTTGTCACGCTATAGTCCGTGTAACTAGATTAACTCCAATACAATTTATAATACAATTGATTCCAATAATGGAACTTCCATTGTCACTGAAAATGGTTTTGAACTTCGGGTCTTTTCATTAATTATTTTGTTTCATTTATTTTATTATTTAAAGTATAAGTTTCGTTTAAAAGTATTTCGAGGAAAAGTTCATACCTTAATTAACCCCCAGTAGCTTTACACGCTATCAGTGAACTAGAAATTGTACGTCACACCAGGAGAAAAATATAACAATTCCTTTCTAGATTCCCTGATCTAGGGTATTATATAAATGGTCCACCGAGAGTATCATTGCCGCTCGAGCAAAGCCCAAATTTCGAGAGAATTGACATTTGAAGGTCCGCTAAAATTTCTAGCAGTTTGTCGACTCAAAGCCAAATCACTTCACTTTAGTCCACCATTATTTGGCAGCGCGTACGAAGCTATACGCTAGCCATTTTCTCTATGAATTGTTTACTTAAAGATTTAGGGAGCCTTACTTTACGCGTGATGACTGTATTAAACGACATTTTTAATGTAATAAAGTTTAGTAATAATTTAAGTTGGTATTTATTTTAAGGAATTATTGATTTCTTTGTAATACCCTCTTCAGACGAGGCGTACTTAGCCGTGGTTAAATCAGATTTAACCGAAGTTTACATAGCCTTCTCAGTTCAATAAACCTCGGTTAATTGTGATTAAACCACGGTTAAGTCTGAATAAACCGGCTAGTTACGCCTCGTCTGAAAAGGGTATTAGCAGCTAGCGCCCCTCTAGATAGCCTCAACGCCCTCAATTTCCTCTGACCCGACTACCGCCCTCTAGATTACCTCACAACGCCTCCTATCGCCTCTGAGCTCGGTACTGCCCTCTAGATCTCCAAAACGCCCCCAATTTCCTGAATTCGCTATACCGCCCCCAATTTCTTGATTTCACAAGCGCCCCCTAATTTCCTGAGCTCACAAGCTCCCCCTAGATCACATCAACGCCTCGAATTGCCTCCGAGCTCGCTATCACCCTCTAGATCGCCTTAACGTCCCCATTGACTGAGTTCGCTACCGCCCCTAGATCGCTTCAACACCCTCCAATTGCCTCTAGATGCCTTCAGCGCCCAGTGCTGGGGGCGCGTACGTCCCACTTTGAGAACCACTGGGTTCTGTCATTTATATTCGGTGAAGTAATTCTTTGGTTTTCCCAACTTGTTAACGAAGCTCTAAATATATTTTTTGGCTTTCTATCATTTCTTTAATCATATGATGAATATAAATGAGCCTTGTCCTTTAAAATGCCTTTTTAACGTCAAAATGTTCCCGATAACCCCCGAGTTTTAAATTTTTATCTTGATTTATAAAGTTTCGATATCGCTTCGAGATTTGCGCTTTTTGCGTGAGTGTGTATGTGTTTTTTTGTATATTTAATAGCTTTTCTCCAATAGAATTAAATTACCCCGCTAGCCTTGATAAAATTAATCACTGTAACACTACCGCGAACGAGAACTTATTAGGTTAAACGCTGCCAAATTACGCCTTTTATTGAATTAAACTATACCATTTCGAAATCTATTGTATAAGTATCTACGTACACGGCAGTACATTTTATATTCTACGTATTATTGGATATATTATTGAGAAATTGAATTAGAGGGGCGTGGCTCTTTTAAATATAGCTTAGAGCGAATCTTACTAGAAAACCGAATTAACCTAAATGAAAATTATCAATTATATTATTACAGCGTTAAGGTATAGGCTAGTGTAGAAGGCTTAGTTTCGTAGACATATTTTTCACTTTTAAAGAGAGCGTGAAATATTGTTTTACTATTTTGTCATAATTCTATACGTAATATATGTAATACAATTACTATTAGAATAATAACAATTATAATTACTGAAATTCCTAACTCTTACTTTCATTTCTTAACAAAATTACTCTTGATAAGCGTGCTTGCGACCGCGCCTTTAAACTAAAATTGGTTTTTGTAGAAAAAAGTGAATATATTTTGATAAACCCGCAGTATTTTTATTCATTAGAACTCATTACGCCTTTTGGTCGCGATATTTTAATTAATTATCGTATAATATATCAAATTAACCCATGTTTGAATTGATTTTCGTCTCTAATTAGCTCGGGATTAGATTACAATTGCATAACTCGAAGCAGTTTTAGATTTTATTTCTACGTTGATTCGTTTCGGAAGTAATTAACATTTGGGGCGCTTTTTTGTTGCGTTGTAAATTGGATGACAGATTAACAAATCATTTTTATCCCTCTTAAAATAATTTCTGTGAAAAAACTGGAAGGCAATTTTTAGGTTCAAAATCTCCTAATTTGGAAGAGCAACTCGTTTGATTATTTCACGTTATTTCACGCTCCCTTTAAGTAGTTTTCATAATTGTCTTTCTATGGAAAAACCGCCCATAAAAATCTTTCTTAATATTTGGGTCACGTGTCTTTTTATCAACCGATACCGATTTCTCATTTAAAAGTTGGCTTTTTTTATATTTATAAATAATAATCCTTAACCGGTTTGGGGTTAATATTTTGGTTACTCTAAACCGAAAAAGACAAGATTTTTCTTAACGTTTAAACATTTTTTTTTATTCTCATTTTGGGCCCCCCTACCCCTGTCTGAGGTTTAGACAAGACGATCAGCTTCGACAAGATTGTCTTAAAAATCGATTCCCTAAAATAAATGATGGTTTTTAATTGGACGATTCGATAATCTTAATTATCAAAAGTATTTTTGCGATGGGAATGGTTTTAGGAGTTCTAATTAGCTAATTATTAATGTACAACTTCGATTTATGGCCGGATACGAGTAACATTTGTTTCGTATATTTACAAGAGCAATTAATTTAAAATGGTTCCGCTTTGAATTCTAGGTTTATTTTTAATTATAAAATAATGACATTATTTTTTATCATATTCCTTTACTCAAAACTTATTGAACATGGTAATCAACTTACAGTGTTATTAAATTAATAAAGTAGACTTCTATTTCATTAAGTAGCAGTCTCGTTAATTCAGTTAATAATAAGTATTATCTTAGGTTAGGAAAACATTTCCTTGTATTCTTAGAATAAATTTAAACATTTACCTTTATTCTTAGAATAAATTTAAACATTTAGCTTTATTCTTAGAATTTTAAACATTTACCTTTATTCTTAGAATAAATTTAAATATTACCTTTATTCTTAGAATAGATTTAAACATTTACCTTTATTCTTAGAATAGATTTAAACATTTACCTTTATTCTTAGAATAAATTTAAACATTTACTTTTATTCTTAGAATAAATTTAAAACAGTTTTCTCTCTTCTTAGAATAATTAAAAACATTTACCTTTATTCTTGGAATAAATGTTAACATTTTTCTCTATTCTTAGAATAAATTTAAACCTTTCTGTCTATTCTTAGAATAAATATAAGCCTTTCTCTCTATTCTTAGAATAAATATAACCCTTTCTGTCTATTCTTAGAATAAATATAAACCTTTCTCTCTATTCTTAAAATTAATTTAAACCTTTCTGTCTATTCTTAGAATTAATGTAAACCTTTCTCTCTATTCTTAGAATAATTGTACACATTTGTGTCTATTCTTTGAATAAATGAAAACGTTTCCTCCTTTTTAGACCATACAACATTTTGATTCAAATTAAATGGTGCATAATTTATAATACATTATGGAGGGAATGAGTCTCCAAAAAATGTAAATATCAAAAAAAAAAAAGGGATTCATTTTTATTTGCAGACTAATTTATTTGAGTGCGAACAATTTTAACCGATATGAGGTTAAATATAAAGATTATCCTTAATACGCAGATAAATAGTTGAAACCAAAATACCTATTGCATAAATTCCAAAAATTAAGCTTTTTTTTTTTCTCCTCCCAATGCGGAATCTATATCTAATATTGGAAAATGCAATTAATTTTAAGGTTGTGGTAAGTCTAGAGAGGAACTATATTAAATTCAAGATTTTTTTCCATTTTAAAGATGTTGGATGGGAGGGGAACTTAAACATAATTTAAAATAAAATTTCGAAAGCGTAAATCATGATTTGAAACATTCGCGTGTGATATTTCTTTTAGCCGAAACTATCTCGGAGCCCGAGAGGCTGTTTTTTTTTTTAAAGCGACAGGTAAATGTTTGGTCTCTAATCTCTACCGGTATTTTACTTCGGCACTTACTAACTTTAACGAAACGTCAACGTTTGGCAATGTACCCTCGATTTATTCCCTTCGACTCTCCACATAAGTCGCCAATTTTTATCTTTTTAAAGCGACCATATCAACGTTTTTTTGGGTATGCAAATTTGAGTAGCTCTTTCGGAAAATAGTTAAAGTAGACACAAATAACCCGACGCGCCAAGTTCGCTAAATTAATCACAAGAAATGGAATATTTTCGACTGAGGTTGTATTGAGATACGCGTGACGTCGGTTTTACTTTTAATTTCAATGTTCTTCCGTAGAATAACGAAATAAATTTACTTGCACCCAATGAAGAAGTCTAATTTGGTTAAAAATGGTCGAAATTGGAAAATTCCAACACACCTCGACCTATTAGACCAAATAAAATAACCCTAATTGAACATTGAAATTCATTTGGTTCACTTTTGTTAAATTTGGGGTATTTAAATTTTTTCTATTCTGTTGTATTTTTTTTTTTTTTTTTTTTTTTTTTTTTTTTCCAATTTGAACCGTTTTTGACCAATTAGAAAAATCCAATGGAAACATATTGAAATGAAAAGTAAAACTGATGTCACGCGTATGGAATTTCTTCAATTTCTAAAGATTAAGACAAAAATTTATAAACGAATTCATAGACATTTCGCCAAAAGCCAAAATGTATGTACAGTCAAATGCAGCGTTTAATTTATTTATTTAGGTAATGGAACGTACAAGAAGCCTTACTGGTTTGTAGTGCACGGGGAGGTTGGACAAGACATGGGGGCAACGCAACATATAAACAATAATAATACCTTAACGAATGTACAAAAAATGGGAAGTAACGGAGTAACGAGTGCACAAAGGGAAAAAACAATAAAACGAACTATGTCTTTGACTGACTGTCCATAGGCGGCATTGAGATTTTGCGAAGGAAGACAATCTATAAGTTGGTTTTGTTTTTTAAGTAAAAACTTTCAAATTATTATTATTTCAATAACGAAATAATAATTAATGAGCAAAAGTTCCTAATGACAAATAACGATAATTTGAAAAAAGTTGTTTGTACGTTTTTACGTTAAAAAACATTAAATCCTAAGCGAAGCCTACCTCGGTGTTTCCCTGTAAACCTTCCGTGTTCGAGGTGAAGTATTAATAGCGGGAAAAAACCTCAAAACATAATCCTTATTATCCTTTACACGGAATTTATTGACCTTGATGATTAACTTATAATATTAATGAATTAATTTACGAGACTGTTACTTCATGGTTGAGAAAAACATTTTATCTTTATTCAAAATGTAAGATTATCCACGGGGATTCTATGATAAAATCAATGTAATCGAAATATTTGCGGTTGAATTAACTGATTATCCAAATATTTGTGGCTCAATTAACTGATTATTCAAATATTTGTGGCTCAATTAACTGATTATCCAAATATTTGTGGCTCAATTAACTGATTATTCAAATATTTGTGGCTCAATTAACTGATTATCCAAATATTTGTGGCTCAATTAACTGATTATCCAAATATTTGTGGCTCAATTAACTGATTATCCAAATATTTGTGGCTCAATTAACTGATTATGTAAATATTTGTAGATTATTTAGTTCAAACCCTAACCTCTAAAAGAATTGAATAGGTCCACAAGCTCTCTCGTGTAACCTTTATTTAATAGGCCTAAACTGAAAATTATTTTTATTTAATAATATTCTAATCCAAATAGTTTGGATAAAAATGGCGACAGAGTTACTTTAAGAAGAAATTGGAAGTTTGATTTCTAGGGAGGGCCAATCTAAGGGGGATCTCTATTAAATATAAAAAGAAAACTCCAGAAAGTGAGGGAACTTTGCCTCTTTAATACACGCGTAAGAAAAGATGCGGGCGACGCCCTGGCCCGGGGCTTCTTCGCGTCAAATGTCTTTCTGGCTGCGGGAGCATACTTCTTAACGCGCGTATACCAGACTATATACATTTCTGTAAACGTGTTAGGTACTACTTTTACTTCTACGAGTGCACCTTAGTACACTGCGGGAGATTTTGCATTCAACCTGTGACTGTTGTTAAGAAGTACATGGGTATCTGTTTACCGCGTATCAGCTAGTGTTCGCGCTTCAAGTAATAGTTGCTATACCAAAAGAATAGGAGATTACGTAGGGAATATTGCCGTCGACGTCATCAGCTACGTCATAGCTTGTAAAGCTCATAGCGCTCGTGAGCACCGAGCATTTCTTAAGCTTATTTTTCTAAATCCGTGTTGGATCTCAAGGTCGGGTTTCTCCCGAGTGACTTCTGAGTCGCCTGACCCCTAGTGTTTTATGAAAACGGAAATAACTGCCCTGTATAACCTTAACGTCACGTGATTTCGTTAGCAACATTAGAACAAGATGTCAAACCCACAAGTTCTTTTTTTTTTATATATGGATTCATTATCGTTTAAAAAGGCCTAATCCACTAGTGATTTACAAACATATATTACACTAGAATTAAGTTTAAAACTCAGCTGGATTCTTGGGAATCCTTAATTTATTCGCATTGTAGGTCAGCGATCCATTATTAGTAGACTCTAACAAGGATACTACCCGAGGCGTTTATCGCCGATTTTGTTCAAAGTGTGCTATAATGTATACCTATATAAGATATGAAAATCCCCAAAAGAAGACTACGCACTGCCCATTAGTTTGGCCATGGCAACCGAAAACATTTTTGGCCATTTCAATCGAAAAAATCTCCATTGAAAAAAAGCATGGGATTTTCTCGGTTTCACAGGGGGGGTGGGGTACCTATGAAATCTTTTCAAATTTTCAAATTGGTTTGAAATTGTCAAATGGGTAATGTGGTTCATATCTAGGTAAAATTGATCAAGTTTGGGTAAATTGGAACTTTGTTGGGCTAAAATTAGTACCACTTTTGGGAAAAATAGGGAAAAGAAATTTTGTTTTTTCGACGAAGGTGCTTAATGGCCAAATACATTTTCGGTTGCTATGGCCAAACTAATGGGTAGTGCGTCGTCTCCTTATGGGGATTTTAATATCGTATATAGATATACATTATGGCAGACTCTGGACAAGATTGGCGATAAACACCTCGGGTAGTCTTCTTGTAAGAGATCTCGCCTTAAAGGCCTAGGATTACTTCTGCCTGTCACCCTGGAAACAGACTCACCCTAGAAGCTTTCTCTTGCCTTGGTACCCAAAGGGTAAGCTCAGAGGGTTAGCCCACTTCCAGTGAAACAGGCAGCTTACAGGCAGAAGAAATCCTAGGCCTTTAACGACGGGCCTTTGCTTTCAATGCGAAGAAATTCAGGATCTTCATGAATCCAGTTGAGTTTTTAAACTTAATTCTAGTTTCCCTCGTAAGTTTTAATTTATTCTATAGTTTAATATTTGTTTGTAAAAATTTTTACATGTGGATTAGGCGTTTTAAACGAATCTATAAAAAATATCACTAACAATAGCGATTCGTGGAAAACGCGCCTAAAGAATTTGACAAATCTACGCCATCTTCTTCCTTATAACGCGGTTAACACGTGCGCAGGAAGAATCATCTCTTGATTGCTAGAGGTGTCAATGTACCATTGAAAATACGATGGTAACGACACGTTACAATTGTTTAAAACTTTGCACGGTTTTTTACCTTGATATATAGATTGTCTGTTCAAAATTTAATCAAAATCGTTATAGGGGGTTTCCCATATTAATCCGCCCCTGTCCTTTGTAATATGGGTTTTTATTGCATAGCGAAACTAATTTTTATTATTATTATTTATAATTCAATGCGCGTATAAAGTTTTGTTTCATCTTTCCTTGAATAATCTATTTTGATTTCTGGGAGCTTTAGAAGAATCGCGAGGTTAAAGGTTGTTTATTGTTAATATATACTTAGAATCCGTAGACATTGTTCGCGAAGCGTGCCCTTTAAATCCCCCCTTGCAATCCCCTTCCAACTTAGATAACCATTGTTATAAAAGCGAGCGCGGTAATAGTCCTTATCGTTTCGTAATATAAATATAAGACTGAGGGGGCAATAGCCCACCCTAATTTCCCCTCCCAGTACAACCTTTCCCTTTGTATTTTTAATATCGCGTGTCAAAACAAACTAGATCCTGAAACGACACGGTCGTCGTCATGCAGGGGTTGACAAAAGAGTCAAGGGCGCGGTCGCGCCGACCGTAAGGAGCCCCTTCGTAATTGCTCACGATACAAGGCCGAATGAAGATATTGTAGGAGAAAGATAATTACAGTTTGGGTACCCTCAAATCGCGACATTAATCCTGATGTTAATCCAGCCGCGAAATAAGGAGTTATTTGTAAAAAAAACCTACAAGGTACTCCGCGTAAGGAGCTAGTCCATGGTTTATTTTTAATCGTGTACGTCTGACCTACTCGCTCATTTTCCAACAAGTTTTTTTAGTATATTATATGACGAGAGTTTTTTGTACCATGCCAGGGTTCATATGGAAAACCTGGAAAAGACAGGGAATTTGGAAATTAGCTCGAAAGGTCAGGGAATTTGGAAATTAGCTCGAAAGGTCAGGGAGTTGAAAATTACCCCAAAAGGACAGGGAATTTGAAAATGAGTCCAAATGGTCAGAGAAATTTAATATTCCGGTGCATGTCAAGAAACTGTTTATGATTGGTGGGAATTGCGAAGAGCTCGCCTGTATGAATAAATTCGTGAAAAAATCACTAGAATTCCTTCTGGAAATAATTAAGAAATGTCCAGGGAAAACCTTAGAAAGTCCAGGAAAGTATCTTATGTGACCATTCGAGGATTGCGGGTCGAACTCCTTTCGTTAAAATCAATACAAATTAACCATATGTTTCACGAGCCAATCAGATGTTGGTCCAAGTTAAAAATCACTACCACGACTGGTCGCTTCGTATACTGAATTCGTATTTAGTATTATCAAAATGATGTAATCAATGTTATCCTCTCGGGTTAGGTATAAGCTCTACGAAAAATAAATAAGAGAACATAACATCTAGGACGAGGCCTGCGCACCGATTAGAAACGGCCTCTGTGAGGAGATAAAAATAGTTCGTAAAATTTCTTACATCCCCCGAACAACGTGATAATATCCAGACGCGAAGAGAGATAGTTTTTCTTCGCTCTGCCTACATTATACCGCAAGCCCTCAGACTCGAGATAATTCCGGGGAGAGATCATTTCATCGAAATGTATTGTTATTGACTGTCTATATCATTTGTCTTTAAGAGGGGGTATTCTTCGGGCAGATTATGTATTTGCATATTTTTTGCCGCACGAAAACGATTAAAAACAACACGTTTTTTAGCTTCATTTCGCTTTATTCTGTAAAGGAGAATGCAATATGATGCGCAATCTTTCTTCGACTTCAGTTCGACCTTGATTCGTTGATAAATATAAAATGTAATACAAAAATAGATTTTTGACGAAACAATGATAGATTTGTTATATATATATAAATATAAGTACAAGTCCGAGGTTTCCATCATTCGCATCGAGAAGAGAGAAAGAAAAGGGAGTATTTGCTCGATTATTATTCTTTCGGTCGTCGGGGGTCAAACGTATCGTTTCTGTAGGATCCGAGATTTTCTCTTATCGGTCGAGTTTCTTTTTGATCGTATAAAGCCTCTCGGCGACGGTCATCACGTTCGAATTGATGCTCGGCCGGGGTATGACGTGGATAAAGAGAAATTTTTCAAAAGAGGAAGAAGCTATAGGGATGAAGAAAAGGAGAAGCTTGTTGGGATTATTTATCATCGATCATTAGGGCCCATTTGCTTCGTTTTTCTTCTTTTTATTCTTTTCCCAGCGGAGCTCCAACGGATTATCCTTTTTTTTTTATCGCGTTAGAGTTTCGAAAGGCGAAGGCCGATTACGTGCGGAACCGAACAAATTATCTTTCTTTATATAAGGGCGCTATACGGACCAAAACTAGTTTAAAAATCGGGAGGAATCTCAACGCGTATACAATTTTAAAAACTCCACGATTGCCTCAAGATACGCCTGATGCGCTTATTAATTCGTTTGAAAAGCACGATGTTTCGTCAATCGATGAGTTAATCGCGATATCAATTTTTAGAAGTAATTACAAACAAAATCGATGTACATAATATACTTCGATATTCGTTTTTATTTATGTTCTCGAAAGGCTAAATGTATTATAAGGAATAAAAACGGGTTGAATATATATTTTGGGCCGCGTGTAAACTTTGAGAAGGAAAAGGAACACGCGGAAAATTAAGAGCGCTGTAAAGTTAGAAGGAGAGAAGCTCGGAAACGTCCCTTTAGATAGATGTCGTTTTTATTAAAATAAACGGTCGTCGTTTTCGACTAGGCCCGGGTCGCGCGTCTCATTTATAATCTAGCTCGGTCTTAGCTTTCGAGTTGACAGGAAATTTGGAAAGTAATTACGATACCGAAAACGACCGAGGATCTCCGTATAGAAACCCAAGAGGAGAAGAGACACGGTCGAGACGGGACCCATTCTCGAACGCCCGCGCGTCCATAGTAAGAAAGACGCGATGTCTTTCTCGAGCAATATTTTTAAACCTTTTTCTTTCGCTCTCGCCCGCGTGGAGGAATACGATAAAGGGTTGGACGACTGACAGTTTCGCGTAGAGAGGCCATTACCAAAAATAAACAAACTATAGAGGAAAACATCTTCATCTCAAGACATGCGCGTGATGTTGTCATTCAATAAAAATCCCCTTCGATGGAGAAATCCTTCCCCGGGAATATCTCGAGTATGAAACATACGCGGAGCGAAGAAAACTATCTCTCTTCTCTCCGCGAACTATTTTGTAGCTCGGTTCTGGATACTACTACGTTTTTCCTCCCTTGAATATAGACCGAAATCGCGACGCGATTGAACGCTTGGACACTCCCGTAGCTCTATGTAATACGTTTATCATCCATCTTGATGGTTCTTTCTCTCTCATTTAGTTGTGAATTAGATTTAGCTCTCCCTAAAAGGACAAGTCATCCCTAGCTATAAGAGCTAAAATCTGGTAAATGGTATAGAAGCTTCAGCCTTGCCTGTACAATTTTCAGGGGACGGGGCTTGTCGAGCTCAAACTGGGGTAACTTAACTTCCGGTAACTCTCTTATTGGCGCCAAATGACCGAGCTGTAAATAGAACAGACTTTGTATAGACTTTCCGTTTGCTAAAAGGAAAATATGACACGCCCAGTCACGTGGCACTGATCTGCGGAAGTTGAATATACCCAGTTTGTAGTAGGACAGCTATATTACGAAGCATCTAATTTTTTTCTAAATCTTCTATGGCATCACGTAGCTACTATATGGTATCGCCGACTTATAACAAAACAATCTTTCATTCCTCGTCTTAATTCCCCCAATATTTTCGTTTCTCGGTAAGCCTCCCGAATTTAGCGCTAAGCCTAAAATGATCCGCAACTTTATTTTTATTTTATTTATACTAAAGGTTTTAAGTAAAAGAAAAAGAAAAAAAAAATCCATATTATCATTTTATCGACGAGAAATGAAACGACTGATAGAGAAATAGAAATGAAAAATTAAAACTCCTTTTTTTCCGTGCCGGTAGCGCAATTTTTCCATTTCTTTTTTCCTTTTTGCAAATAAAACGTTCGCGTGCTTATTCAAGAATTCCGAAGAGAGATTTTTGAGTACTAAAGTAATCTCGGAAAGAGCTGCCTTTTCCCCCCATTTCCTATACTTTCTCAAATTATTATTATTATTATTCTTTTTTTTTTTTTTTTTTTTTTTTTCGTTTCCCGCTTCAAACAAAATTCGCTTTGACTTTTGAATTTAAGAAAAGGTTTTAATATCGTCTAAAGTCGTTCAAATTTTAAGCTTGGATTTTGGGAATATATTTTTTTAAGAGTTAGGTTGCCTTTTCCGACATATTTTATTTTTATATTTCTCGAAAAAAAAAAACCAAAAACCCAAGATTTCACTTTTCAGTTTTCTCATTTAAAAATCTGTCAAATTTAAATTTTAATTTTTTTCTTATTCGCAAGAGGTTTTTTGTGGAGGGTTGACACTTTCTTCATTTATCTGGATGTTTTTTTCTCTACGATATGCCGTTTTTAAAAAAAGATAAATTTTCTTTCGAATTCACGAATATTGGCCTCCAGGGTTTATAATCCCTTTTTAATTTTTTCACCGCATTTTCAATTATTTTGCGTTTTTCCTGAATAGTTTTTTATTCAGTTACGCGTTTCAAGTTAAAATGAGAATGTAACCTAACAAGTGAATTTTTTATCGATTCCTTAACGTTTAAATAAGCCTAGTCCAACAGTAAAAATAAAAAAATAAAAATAAAAATAACTACCAAATATTAAACAACAAAATAGGCTCAGCTGGTTTCGTGGAGATATCTTTAACTCCCCATATAAGAACTAGCGAACAATCAAATGTTATTGGAAGTCTCGTAGAGATCTCGCCTTAACGACGGGCCTTTGCTCATTGGTCGCTATAGCCCTTATACGCGACGAAAACAGGATATCCGTGTATCCAGCTAAGCCTATTTAAGTTTTAAATTTATTTCTAGTTTAATATTTGTTTGTAAATATTTTTACTGATGAACTAGACATATTTAAACGATAAGGAAACAATTAAAAATCACTTGTTGTTAGGTTGCATTCACCCTTTATTATTTAAAAATGAATATATGACGTAGTTCATTTCTGCAACGTAATTAACAATAATTTTCGTACGAAAGATAGTTGACTTTCTAGATTAAGTATTTTTACGAAAAAGTGACCTTATCACTCGTGCCAGAACGCACGAGAATTAACTGTAGGCTCTACAATAGTGCAATCACGCGACCATAGTGCAATGACGTTGGTAAATTGCGAGGAATTTTTCTTTTAAAAATTCGAAAATGGCGATTATAAAATATGTATTTTTACCTATGCCATATATAATTTGAATCGTTTTATAACGAAATTTCCAAAAATGCTACTCAATAACACTGCCGCGCGCGTTCATACTCCCATTAACGTACGTGGTAAGATCATTCTCCACGAATTGTCGCGAGAAAGAATTGAAAAGTTGAGCTCACCTTCTAGAATTATACCCATGGTATGTCTGTATTGTGATATGACGAAATGTCGATTCCGGATCCATTCGGCTCCGGTGCTCCATTCGAAGCAGCCGGCTTCCCCGCCGCTGGAACCCGGGGTCCCTCGATTCCTTAGGATAGCTTCCGGGTCTTCGAAATAGGCCACCAGTTCCGTATCGGGTAAAACGGGTCTAATTGTTTCGTAGACCGGCTCCCCTTTGACTAGCGTCCCCAATACGTTGACGTCGCCGCTGAACACCGAAGAGTAGCGGAGAAAACGAACCCAATTGCATTGACGATATTTCCATTTACTTAGTTCCTGGATTTCGTCGTAGCTTCCGAAACAATGACGAATCTGTTCAGAATAAATGAATTATGAAATTAGAATGGACGACTGCAAAGATATTAAGAGGGGGGCGACCGTTAAGAAATTCAAAGAGGACCGTAATGAGTGTTAAGAAATTAGATGGGATGAACCTACGAGTTTTCTATTTGCTTACTGTAAATAAATTAGATGATGATGACTGTAAAATGAAGCGGACTTCTGAAAGAAGTTAGAGGATGGTGCGTAATAAATTGCAGAGGATGGTGCGTAAGAAAGTACAGAGGGTGGTGCGTAAGAAAGTACAGAGGGTGGTGCGTAAGAAAGTACAGAGGGTGGTGCGTAAGAAAGTACAGAGGGTGGTGCGTAAGAAAGTACAGAGGGTGGTGCGTAAGAAAGTACAGAGGGTGGTGCGTAAGAAATTGCAGAGGGTGGTGCGTAAGAAATTGCAGAGGGTGGTGCGTAAGAAATTGCAGAGGGTGGTGCGTAAGAAATTGCTGAGGGTGGTGCGTAAGAAATTGCAGAGGGTGGTGCGTAATAAATTGCAGAGGGTGGTGCGTAAGAAATTGCAGAGGGTGGTGCGTAAGAAATTGCAGAGGTTGGTGCGTAAGAAATTGCAGAGGGTGGTGCGTAAGAAATTGCAGAGGGTGGTGCGTAAGAAATTGCAGAGGGTGGTGCGTAAGAAATTGCAGAGGGTGGTGCGTAAGAAATTGCAGAGGGTGGTGCGTAATAAATTGCAGAGGGTGGTGCGTAAGAAATTGCAGAGGGTGGTGCGTAAGAAATTGCAGAGGTTGGTGCGTAAGAAATTGCAGAGGGTGGTGCGTAAGAAATTGCAGAGGGTGGTGCGTAAGAAATTGCAGAGGGTGGTGCGTAAGAAATTGCAGAGGGTGGTGCGTAAGAAATTGCAGAGGGTGGTGCGTAAGAAATTGCAGAGGGTGGTGCGTAAGAAATTGCAGAGGGTGGTGCGTAAGAAATTGCAGAGGGTGGTGCGTAAGAAATTGCAGAGGGTGGTGCGTAAGAAATTGCAGAGGGTGGTGCGTAAGAAATTGCAGAGGGTGGTGCGTAAGAAATTGCAGAGGGTGGTGCGTAAGAAATTGCAGAGGGTGGTGCGTAAGAAATTGCAGAGGGTGGTGCGTAAGAAATTGCAGAGGGTGGTGCGTAAGAAATTGCAGAGGGTGGTGCGTAAGAAATTGCAGAGGGTGGTGCGTAAGAAATTGCAGAGGGTGGTGCGTAAGAAATTGCAGAGGGTGGTGCGTAAGAAATTGCAGAGGGTGGTGCGTAAGAAATTGCAGAGGGTGGTGCGTAAGAAATTGCAGAGGGTGGTGCGTAAGAAATTGCAGAGGGTGGTGCGTAAGAAATTGCAGAGGGTGGTGCGTAAGAAATTGCAGAGGGTGGTGCGTAAGAAATTGCAGAGGGTGGTGCGTAAGAAATTGCAGAGGGTGGTGAGTAAGAAACAAGAGGAGAAAATTCATGAGGAGATCGAATGTCTGTAAAAAATAAATAAAAGGAACTATAATCAATATAATACTGGAACGTCTGCAAATAAATAAGAGGGAAATAACTGTTGAAACAAGTGTGGTATGGTTTTTAATATAGATGGAGAATCTGCGATAAAATGCAGTAACGATGGTAAAGAAATTAGAAGGGTTACTTCAAATAAATTAGAGGGTGTTACTTGACAAATTAGAAGAGCGCGAATGCAAAGAAATTAGAAGCGGTCACTGTTAAAAATATTCATGATGAAGTGGTGACAGTAAAATACAGGAATGTCTATAAATTAAAGCCTGGACGGTTGTCAACAAAGTGCGTGAGACGGTTATTTGAGCATTTTATAAAACGGTAAATTTTTTCGTTTGTGGAGATATTCGACGTTACAAAATCCAATAGAAAATGCAATTAACATGGTCATTTCTATCTATTAAATATTTCGAAGGCAATTGTTTGAAACCTCGCCGAATGATTAAAAGCCACAATTAGCCCGCAACTCGTAATCGAAAAGCCGGGAGCGAGTTTATATAATTTTGTTAACACGGGCGAGCTTTTGGTTAAAACAATAATATCTTTATAATTCCGACACGTTTATTCGTTTTAAAATCGGCTTTAATTATTCCTCGCCTTCCTCTCCCAATCATTGGCGAGCGTTTTGCAGCCTAGAATAAATAGTCTAGGGGTTTCTGAAATTAATAACGAGGCTATTATTTTAAACGGGCCGCTTTCGGTCGTCGTTCGCGCTGTTGTTCTATTTACTTAAATTTAATTCGGGGTCTCGTGTTTGCCGCGCCCCTACGAGTTAAAGGACAAGTCTAAGAAAAACGTAACACTTTCTATATAAGGCTCGATGACAACTGCAAATTTAGACCAAATGTAACAAGATTTACCGGAGAATTTTCTGCGGAAAACAAATTAATTTTCATGAGTTCTCTAAAGGAAAAATAAGCTTTTGATCTTTTTACGAGCGAGATTATATAGGAAAAAAGGTGCTTTATAGGCTTAGTAATCTTCTCGGGAAATTTGTTTTAAAATCATAATATCAAGAAGGATCAGACAAGGAGAAGAAAAGTAGGGCTGCGTTGAGTTATAGAGAGAGAAGAGCCAACCTTCCACTCGGGTGGAAAGGGGGATAGGAAATTCTCGAGGTAAACTGTTGTCACGTGGTCACTAGCGTCGTTGGCTACTACGAAGCTGATAAAGGATCCGTTTTACCCACGTGACAACATTTTACCACGAAACATCTCTACCCCGTTCTCCCAGAGTGGGAGTTTAGGCCGACGCAGTAGGAACTGCGCCGTCCCCACATTTCCTCTCCTTGTCTGATCCTTCTTGATAATATCATTAAGTTAATTCACTAGACAGATAATTTGTTTGTGAAATAAAGAGTTTTCAAACCTATTCAATCCATTTCTAAACAAAACAAACAAAGAAGTGTAATCTAATATCATGGAGTAAATGTAAGGAGAGAAAAAACGCTAGTGATCGTAATACCCTCTTCAGATGAGGCGTAATTATCCGGTTTAATCGGATTTAACCTAATAAAAGTGATTTTTTATCTATACCTTATCGTTTAAATAGGCCTAATCCACCAATAAAAAGGTTACAAGACAATTTAATAAACTAGAAATAAATTTAAAACTTGACATCAAAATAGGCTAAGCGGGATTCTTGGAGATCCTGAATTGCCTTCGTGTAAGGTCTAGCGACCAATGAGCGAAGACCCGTCGTTCACGCGAGATCTCCACGAGACTTTCAATCGCGTTCGATTGGTCGCGCGGAAATCATGATCTCTACGAATCTTGCTAAGCCTATTTCCGGGTAAGTTTTAAATTTATTTCTAGTTTAGTATTTGTTCGTAAGTTTTTCCACTCGTGTATTAGGAGGCATATTTAAACAATAAAGAATCGATAAAAAAATATTATAAACCAGATTAAGCGGTTAATCGTGGATAATCGATGAAATTGAACTAAGATTATTCATAAACAAACTTAAAATTGTTATATGCGGTTATATTCATACAAATAAATTCCTTATTGATAAATTCATCTGATTTTTTTAGTCATAATAGTTATTGCCGACTTTCATAGCAAAATAATCTCTTAATGCAATTATTTTATATTTTTGCATCACATATCAAACGGCAAAATTTTATCCATCGCCTAGCCCTAGTCAAAAGTATTCGTGGACAACTCGTAGAAGCGACGAGGCTTGTCCCTTGTTTAACTCGCGGTGAAATTCTGTAAGTCACGTAGCATTCGTACTTCGACGGTAAATGTTTTTGGGAAATTCGAGCAATCGAAGAAATGACCTTTTTTTAACGTACAGAACTTCGTGACTGGTTGAAGCTGCTGGTAATATTTAAGATTAAATATTATAAATATATAAAAGGCCAACCAGCTTCCGCGCAATTTTACGCTTTCGATATTATTATAACATTTAAATTATTATAATAATATATAATAATATATCCCTCGGTGCTTTTTAAACGGTTTCAAGTTTTTATTTCTATTTTAATTTTGGAACTCGATGCCCGCGCAAAATGTTTGATAAGATCAAATGTGGGAAAACTTTAGGATATTAGAAAATTTGGTGCCTTAGTTTAAATTCGTCGTATCTCGCAATAAGCCTGTTTGGTTAAGATTTTAAGTATCGTATAGAGCTTCGTAAACTCGCAATTTGTTCGCTCGCTTTTTGACTTAAACTGAAACTCCTTCTAAATTCATGTCGGCTTCGTTGCTATCTTGCAAGAATTCGTATTATTTCTTAACAAATTTTTGAATAATTACGTTAGTTTCATTCACGCTAGTTCAAAGGAAATTTATTAGAATTCAAGTGGTTTTTTGATAGATTTCACGCGTTTTCTCAGGAAATTTACTACAATTCACGTGGCTTCTGAGTAAATTTATATCTCTATTTCCTGAATGTTGGGCACAATTCAGGCCTACATTTCCTGAATGTGTGGCCCAATTTTGATCTACACTTCCTGAATGTTTTGGCACAATTTGGATCTACACATCCTGAATGTTTTAGTACACAAAGATGTCTTTAAAATTCCTTTGTTTTTTGGCTTTATCCGCTCTTTAACAATTCCATTAGAAACAGATCCAAATCAAAATTCAACTCTTGAAACTTTCTTTCTTCGTCTTTCCCCGCCCGTCATTTCACCTCTTTCATTATATATTTTTTTACAAATATTTCTTGAATAACTTCCTACTCCCACTTAAAACACTCGCGCGCCATAAAAAGCGTAATCTTGAAAGAAAAAAATGTAAACCACCATGGCACCACGCCTTAAATTCGACAGCAGTCAAAGTGAATATTTTTGTGTCGTTTATCCCCTAGTTCTTTTTTCTTTTCTCAATTTCTCGGCTATCTTAACAGTATCGATTCCGAGCTTTTTTGTTTTGTTTTGATCTATAGATCGGAGATTTATGGCACGAAAAGAGCTCAAAAGATTTAGAAAGAAACTAGACCCAAAAAAGATATTAAAAAATAATGAATTTTACGTTTTTCAAATACTTCTGTTTCAATAACAACAGAAGCCTATTAATCCCTCATTTGAAGTCTATTAATCTAATGTTCCAAGTAGCGCTCCTCTCTGATGGGTTAAATTTTCTCTTTTACTAGCTCGGGAGGGGTTTCGGAACGTGTAGGATGCGCGTGATTTATTCACAGACAATCCTGTATGTAAGAAGGATCCCGAGCTCTAGTGTTCCCACGCGTTTGACATATTTGATCAAACATTTATAGAAATTTCGATTGTTTGAGTCAATAAAACGTACGAAAGGTTTTAGGGCTCCTAACAATCTATAATTATTAACAATGTGGAACTATCTTAATAAAGATGTCTTAACAATTAAATCTGGTGTTCAAAAATCATGTGAACCTCACTTTAAGAAGAAACTGAAAACACCCATTTTTATATCAGCGACTTATAGCGTATGTGTATTATACCATTTATGAATAATTATCTCCTTTAAGGTGTGGTGATATTGCTAGCGATTGATACGATTTTGGGCTGGTCTAACTGACCCCGTAAAGTAACTGATATTAAAAAAAAAAAATGTAGTATCATTAATATTATCAAAAGTCTACCACTTCATTCCATAAAAGTAAACAACGCCCCATAGCTTAATACTATCAGCAAAAGTTCAGGTCATTGTAGCGGCAGATTCTGATTTGAGACACTCTAGCGGCCGCAGTCGGTGTAAATAGTGAACGGAGGAAGCACCACTCTGTGGAGAAATTCCGGAGCTGGAATGGAAGCAAAATTACAGCCTAAATTCCGTCCCTCTCTCCCGACTCAAAATATCGAAGAGTCCAAATTACTCGAGCCAGACAGGGATGATGACTTTTTTTGGCTATTTTAAAGTGTTGGGCTATGATGTAAAACTGGGCCTTTGTTGATAATATTAAGCTACGGGGCGTTGTTTACTTTTATGGAATAAAATGATAAACTTTTGATATTATTCTACTGTATATTGATATATAATATATAGATATATAATTGGTTTTTATTAGTATAACGATTACTTTATTTAATGTAAATTTTATTCATAGCTCGAGAAAGTTCACGCGCGCAGCCGGTCTTTCTGAAATTGAAATACGCTTTATCGGGAGCCGAAAAGACTGTGCCCTTAGACTATATAAAAGACTATATAAATTATAGACATACGTATACACCTCTAAGTTTTTTATGACTAACCGCTTTCGTGCTGACTCTAAAGATACCTTTAGCTACCGTGAATTATATCTTTTTCCTCGTGCATGGGCTTCCGAGCTTCGCTAAAAAAGAAAAAAATAATAATTGGGCTCGCTAAATTCGCGAAACGCTACTTTTTTGGGACTACCGAATTCCCCCCCCCCCATCTCTAAAAAACGTTCGCGAAGTCTATGGGAATGAAATATTAGGGGTGAAAGGTCAAATCCGGGGCATATACGGAGTCTTTCGCTTCATTAACAATCTACCTTTGGATAAATTGAACGCGCGTCTTCCCCAGGCACCCTACAGAGACAGAGGCGTAATCCGAAGACGAGTCTGCTCGGTGATTATAATCCTCGTGACCCCTTGACCCCCTTTGGAATCTGTTTTTGAAGTTTCAACGCGCGTAAGAGAGTATATAGGCTTACTTATTAGACTCGGCTTACTGATCATAGAAAGGTATCGCTTTGCGGTAAAATCTTAGAACGATGCCAGCCGCGCCAGACTCGTAATCAGATGGTTAAATTTCGCGAGTGGCTGGTGCATGGGTACGATGTCTGCGATTTTCAAAAATCTTCTTAATATAATATAATATAAAATAAAGATTGAGCTTTAATGTTGGTCCCATTTTGATAATTCAATGCCACGATAGAGTTATCACGCAACCTTTCCTTGATCAAACATTATATATATCAATATTTAGTAAATTATTCATTATAAGACCGATTTTCATTACTTATATACTTATCTAGCCTAGACTTGAATTATCAAAGCATACTTTCATTGCAATTTGAAGATTTAAAAATATTTTCATATTAATTTTGAGATATAATAATAATAATAATACATAATCATTTTTTAGTGCTGATGAGATTTCAAAGTTTGCATACATAGTGACTTAGAGATTTGATTTCAAAGCATTTTATGGTGATTTTGAGATATCAAAGGGTGCCTTCATAGAGACTTTGAGGTTTCAGAGCGTGCCTTCATAGTGCTTTTGATATTTCAAAGCAATGAAAGGATGTCTTTATAGTGCTTTTGAGATTTCAAATCATTCCTTCATAGTGCTTTTGAGAGTACAAAGCGTGCCTTCATAGTGACTTTGATATTTCAAAGCAATGAAAGGATGCCTTTATAGTGATTTGAAATTTCAAAGCGTGTCTTCATAGTGCTTTTGAGATTTCAAATCATTCCTTCATAGTGCTTTTGAGATTACAAAGCGTGTCTTCAGAGTAATTTTGAGATATCAAAGCGTGCCTTCATAGTGATTTCAAAATTTCCAAACATATTGTTGTAATCATTTTGCAATTTCCAAACAGTTATTTTGAATCCTTCAAAATATATTTTTAAATAAATTTTTAGATTTAAATCTTTATAGTCCTTAGAAAATAGGTAGAGATATTGAAATGTTAGTCCAAACAATTGTCTTCTTTCATTTAAGAGATGGAATTTCACATTTTTGTCTTCCTGATTGGTCGATCGAACATAAATAAACAACTGTTACAAGGCAATATTTCGAGAACTAATGGGTTGAATTTCTTATTTCTCACTATTCAAAGATTACCTTGATTTAATCAATTTAAATCCACCCTCCCTTTAAGAACTTAACTTTCAACTTGGAAATTAGTTGATTTCTGGCAATGGGATCGATTCGATACTAGAGGGAATGAAAAAGATTTCGTTTATAGCCAGAAAAAAAGGGAGGCGTTTTATACCCTATCATTTACCGAATCCGCGCATAACGTGATATTCGGTGATTTGTCTTATGAGATTTCCAAAAACAACAAGATGGTCAAGCCCATAATATAGTCATACCTATTATGGAACTTGTAGGAGGAGCGGCCGCTTAATATTTTTCACGCGAGTGGTCCTCGGTGATCTGCCTGGATCGTACTTTAATTTCTTATTTTATTTGTAAAATAGCGCTATAAAAGTCGCCAGTTCCTTGAATTTACACGGACCAAATCAGTGATATCTTTTATTCGAGTTGGGACAGCTATTACTACTATTACTACTACTACTATTACTACTACTACTATTACTACTACTACTATTACTACTACTACTACTATTACTACTACTATTATTACTATTACACTACTACTATTATTACTATTACTATTATACTACTACTATTACTACTACTACTATTACTACTACTACTACTACTACTACTACTACTACTACTATTATTACTATTACTATTATACTACTACTATTACTATTACTTTTATTACTACTATTGTTATTACTCTTACTACTACTATCACTACTATCACTACTATTACTGCTACTATTACTACTACTATCACTACTATTACTGCTACTCTTACTACTACAACTATTACTATTACTGCTACTCTTACTACTACAACTATTACTATTACTGCTACTATTACTACTACAACTATTACTGTTACTATTTTTACTGCCACTATTACTACAACTAAACTATTACTACTACTACTACAGCCAATGACAATATAGTAGTCACACTACGTACTAGGAAGGTCCGTCTAAATAAAAGAATCTTTTAGAGTCTTGCGACTCTTAAAAACTCTAGAGAGAAAAAAATAAGGATTTTTTTTTATTTTTTTTTAAATTTTTATTTTTATCTTTCGCGAAACATCCCTCTTCTTTATAAGATTAGATTTAAAGGATTGGTCCTCTAAAATTAGGTCTTTTAATCCGGCGCCTTCAGAGAGTAAGGGAAAAAAAGTACATGATCAGTTATAGAAAGAGTAAAAATCAGTTTCACGTCAAGATATTTTATATATTATATTATTTTATTGGAGATGTTAAAAACTATACCCCGAATCTTTCTACTACCATTTTTCGATATGACAAATACGCCGCTTTTATGAAGATTGAGTGTCGAATTTACCGCTCGCCCGGATAAATCTTGATACATATCGCGGGAGAACTAGCTCTCGCGATAGCCTCTCCCTTTTTTATTATTACGGGACTACCATTTCTCATATATATATTTATTTTCAAACGGATATGGGTAAATAGTAAATAATATTGTTTGATATATTCAAGAAGAGTATAGAGCTCGGAATTTGTATAACTGTTATTAAAGGGAAAGGCAACCCAACTTTAAAAGTACTTCCATTGGAAAGAGCATGCTTAAAAACCTACAAATCAAAACACATTATAGTGATTTAAGTCTTGGTTAATTTATAAATATCATTTTAAAACCGAAATTGACGTTCCTAGAAGAACGCCATATTTGCTTCCCGGCATTTCGAGTTTTAAAAATAAGGATCCGCTTCAATGATTGGCCTTTAAGTCACCCAATAAAGATTCGCGAAACGAAGGCCATTCGAGTCGGCTGCAGTCGGATCGTCTGTTCGTAACTTCGTAAGAAGATCCGTAATTTTGTGATTTCTAACTTTTTACGAAAACATGCCTAATTGCGTAATTAATGAATGCAGTTTAGTTCTTACCTTCTAATTCTTCAAATCAACTTAAGACTCGGTTAATACCTAGTACTGACTACTACTAGCTCAGCTGGCCGACCGACCTTCGGGTTAGTGTTCGCGCGCGGGATCCTTCGGAAGTAGCCTATGTTTCGGCCCGGCATATCTTATTTGACTCTAAAGAAATTGAGCGCGCTTATACCCGCATCTATTTTCAGCTAGAGTCAAGTGACTTTAGGTGAGAAATAAACCAATCGGCGAAGCCGATCCTCAGCATGCATCGAAAGGGTATGAAAAAACTAAAATGGCGTTCACTAGAGATCACTTTTTGCTTATAATAAACGTAAATATCTTAATATCTACTAACTATTAAATTTTTTGCGATATGGTATTAGTCGTTTTAATATACGCTCTATCATTTAAGACACACTTTTTTTATCCCGGTCTGTACCTTTAATTTAAATTCAGATATTTTTCGTTCGGTTAAAAATATACTATGTATCAATCCAGTTAACTTATCCGAAGATAAAATGAAACAATAATACTAGTATCTCTTTTTTATTCGAAAATCGCAACTTATACTAGAATATTATCCGACGCATATAATTCGGATAAGAAAATTCACTTTCTCAAAAAATAATAAATAAAATTTAAACCTAAAAGTTTGGTTTTATTGTTTTATTTTCTTCGAATTCTGAGAATGCGAATTTTCTTATTCATCGTTATACGTTTTGATTCGAGTAACTCGTTAATAAATAAAGCTTGGAGCGTTTTATCTTCGGATAAACCCATCATCCATTTCACTTTTATCCGAATTTACGACTCGTATATTTGTTTATTCACAAAAAAATCAACCCGAAAACAAAATATCTGAAAATATATGAATAACGGAAGATCCCATTCCAAGCTCTATGCAAATTTATAACATATTATCCGAATATACAGCGCTGTTTAAAAATTTAAATCATTTACATTCTCCTTGTCAGCTATATGATAAAAATGTTCGTGAAGGTTTGATGTACATACGCGTCAGTTAAATGTAACTTAATTATGTGGAATTTTACTATTTCTACTCCATTACCTATCGTATATACTTAACCAACTTCATTTAAAACTATATTTAAATTTGGAAATCCTCGAATTATTAAGATTTGCTTAAAATTTCCATTTTGAAACGGCGTGTTATTCGAACGATTAAACCTAAAAATTCTTCGCGTAAGAATTATTTCGCTGCTTTACATTAACCGTCCTCTTAACGACGCGTACAATAAATAAAAGTGAGGCTATCATGCACTACAATATTCTAAAATATCTTTGTATGTACTAATTAGGTAGAAAAACATTACGGTGATGGTAAAAAATAAATATTTTATAATTTATTTAATAATAACAAGCAAAATCCGTCATCACTTTAGTATCGTGGTTATTATAGAGACTATAATGGTTGATAAGGTCTCTTTCGCGCGGTCTTTTTCATAAAAGTACTTAATCCAGAAAGACAACAACCTTTCACTCTAAACCTATCGTTAATTACGTACCCAGCGGGGAAAAATAAAATTTGAATCAGAGGTTTTTCGTACAAAATCGACATAGAAAAAAACGAACCTGAGAAAGGCATTGAAAAAATTGAAAACGGGCCCTAAAAGGAGTGAATTTGAAAATGGGCCCAAAAAGGAGGGAATTTGAAAATGGGCCCAAAAAGGAGGGAATTTGAAAATGGGCCCAAAAAGGAGGAAATTTGAAAATGGACCCAAAAAGGAGGGAATATGAAAATGGACCCAAAAAGGAGGGAATTTGAAAATGGACCCAAAAAGGAGGGAATTTGAAAATGGACCCAAAAAGGAGGGAATTTGAAAATGGACCCAAAAAGGAGGGAATTTGAAAATGGACCCAAAAAGGAGGGAATATGAAAATGGACCCAAAAAGCAAGGAATTTGAAAATCAGTAAATATCAGGGAAAAGCCGAAATTATTTGAGAAAATCAGGGAAATTAGAGCAATTTAATTATATGACAAAAAAGCTCATGTCCCTCAAATCTGATGCAAACCCGAAAAAAGGTCCATGAAAGCAGAGCCCTATTTTCTTTATTTCAAACATTTAATTTACTTTTAAAGACCCCTTTAAAGGGAGAATGTAACCTAATAAGCACTGATTTTTTATCGATTTCTTAATTTTTAAAAAGACCAAATCCATCAGTAAAATAATTACTAACAAATATTAAACTAGAAATCAATTTAAAACTTACCAGTTAAATAGACTTAACTGGAATCTTGTAGATCCTGAATTTCTTCGCATTGAGGAATCAATGACCAATGCGCAAATGCCCGTCGTTAAGGCGAGATCTCCATGATCTTTTCGATAGCTTTCGATTGGTAACTGACCCATCAATGCGAACAAATTCAACTAATCTCCATGAATCCAGCTAAGCTTGTAATTTTTTTTTTTTTTTTTTTACTTTTAAATTTGGCCTATTTTAAAATCTTTTGTGGTTAGGTTACATTTTCCTTTTAATGTGAAAATATCCATACGCCAAATATGAAAAATAATAGTGTGGAAACCATAAAAATATCAGGGAAATTAATTTTTGAAATAATGTACGAAACCTAAAATATTACGCTTTCCACAAAAAAAAAAAAAAAAGGAATTATAATAAAAATGGTGTAAGCCTCACTTTAAAGGAGGAAAAATTAGCTCGTGGCAGCAGGCCGGGCGAAATTAACTGTTTTGAGATGAAATTAAAAAGTGACTTTATTTCCCTCGGCTCCGTTTCCGTTTCACCCCTTTCTGAGTCGTATTAGGATGCTCTGTAAAGCTTACGAAACTTGAACGCGGGTCTCTATCTCGCTGCGCAAAGGTTATCTGCTAATTAAACTCTTCAAATGAAACGTGGTGCTGCTCCTGTAAATTCGTGTAGATTATGTAACACCGAAAAATTATTTAGTCCGGGAAAAATTAGGTAGCTGGATTTTTAAAGGGATTCTAATATTTTATTTTTATGGTAATTTAAATATAGACACGCAACCTGACTCGATTCGGGCCTCGTCAATTTGATCTCGCGCCAAGCTCGTGAATTTATAATTCCCGAGATTGTTTTTAAATACGCGTGACGTCGGTTTTACTTTGCATTTCAATGTTCTAGCCCCATAGAATAACCAAAGAACTCGGCTTACCCAATCAGGAAAAATGTTCTATTTTGATCAAAAATGTTCCATATATTGGAAAAGTTCAACAGAACTCGACCAAATAGACCAACTGAAATAACCCGAATTCGTCAAAAAAAAAAAAAAAGGATCATTTGAAGGAATTATTATTATTTTTTTTTTTTTGATTTTGGATTATTTGGTCGAATTCTATTAGAATTGTTCAATTTGGACCATTTTTGTCCACAATAGAAAAGTTCCTGATTGGCTAAGGATATTTCTTTCGGTAAATTCTGGCAGCGCGTTGAAACTAAAAGTAAAACCTACGTAACGGGTATTTAAAAACCGCCTCGTAATTTTTTTAAAAAGTTGCTATCATAAAAGAGGAGGGGCTTACTTAGGGAATGTTGCCGTCTACGTCATCCGCTACGTAATAGCTCGTAAAGCTCATAGCGTTCGTGAGCACAGAGCATTTCTTAAGCTCATTTTTTCTATATCCGCGTCAGCTCTCTAGGTCGGATTTCTCCCGAGTGACTTCTGTGACGTCTGACCTCTAGCGTTTTATGAAAACGGAAATAACGGCTCCGTATAACCTTAACGCCACGTTATTTCGTGACGTAGTTAGCAGCATTCGAACAAGATGTCGCACCCACAAGTTCTTTTAGAATATAAAATTAAATTCGCGAACTTGGCGCGAGATTAATTTGACGAGGCCCGAATCGAATCAGGTTACGAATCTTCTTTATAAGTTATATTATCAAGGGTTATAATATCAATCATAAATTCACATTAATTACGATTAACCGCTCGAATCATGTACTAAACAAAATCTATGTATTTTGATAATTTATTTCCTAAGCCTTGGCTTTCTGATGTTGATATATTAGTACTCTTGTTACAATTGAACAACCGCGAGTAGTATGAAAATGAGCGTTTAAGCACAGGAGGTGCCGGAGGTGCCGGAGGTGCCAAGAGGTGCCGGAGGTGCCCAATTTTTTTTTTTTTTTTTTCAAAATTTTTTCATCCGGGTTTCGAACCCGGTACCTCATGTATGTGGGGATGACGTTTCACACCACTACACTACGTCTTCTTATCAACTTTTAAACTATTTTCCATCCTTATCTATATTCTCGGTTCTTATCTCTATGTTCAGATATCACGTGATTGAAAGTTTAAATTTTAAGGCGCGAAGATATGGGAAAATCAGTTAGCTTTGGTATCTCTACCATTTACAAAATACCATATGAAGATAGGGTTAACCACGAATTTCGTCAATTATGTATGTTTAGAATGCGTATTAAATGCGTGTACGAACCAATATTAAAACCAATACTGCAACTTAAACAAATGAAATATGAGTGATATGGGAAAACCCAAAACGTCATTATATCAAAGGTCGCGTATTTTCATGGTAAAACATCTAGCTCCATCGTATAGATAAAGTCATTTTACGAAACTCCTGATACTCATCTAGACCTGCACTCTTCTGGTAAGTATTTTTTTAAGATCTTAAAGTCATATATATTCGATGATACTCCAATATTCTCTCATTTATCGATATGGATTTAAGTCTGCAACACCCTTTTAACGGACTGGTGGCTGGAGTAACAGGATGTGGAAAAAGCGTCTTTGTTGCGAAATTAATTGAACACAAGGAAATTAGAATTTCGCCCCCACCCGAACGGATAATATGGTGTTATACTGAATACCAAGACAAACTATTTAATTCCATATCGAGCCATACCCCAAGCGTGGAATTTCACGAAGGTCTATTGGATGTAGGCACTTTAAACGCCAACGTTAGAAACTTTGTTATATTAGACGATCTTTTATGCGAAATCGCTAATAACAAGGAAGTTACCAACTTATTTATTCGAGGATCCCATCATCGGAATACCTCAGTATTAATTTTAATGCAAAACCTCTACTACCCAGGAAAGGAAATTCGAACATTGAATCTCAACGCTCATTATCTGATAATCTTTAAAACACCGAGAGACCAATCTGCGATCCTACATTTGGCGAAACAGATATCTCCAGTCAACAGTAAATACGTTGTGGACGCGTTTAGACAAGCCACAGCTATCAGTTACGGATATCTATTCGTAGACCTCAAAGCTACGACCCCGGAAGATAGAAGACTAAAGACCGGGATTTTACCAGGAGAACAAGCCGCCATTTTTCTACCAAAATGACCGGAATAATCGAAGCAAACTTCTTCAGAGTTCAAGACCAATGGATCGTGAAAGAAATAACACTATTCGTGAAGGAGACGGGCGAACACGAGGTATGGATCTTTAAAGCGCCATTCCCATTCACGGACTTATCGTCTAAGGATAAAAGACAATGTCAATGGCTGACGAGGAACAGTTGCGACTTACGCTGGGACGAAGGAGATCATCCATTCGAAGCTCAGACTGAAATTGCCAAAATCATACGAGAGAAAGCCATTACTTTTATAACCAAAGGCTTAGAAAAATCTATCGTGTTATCAAGGTTTTTGAAGACTGAAGTCGCTAACGCCGAAGATTTGGGCTGCCCAAGACTAGTAACTATAATTTGTGGAACGCCCAGAAGTTGTACGTTTCACCGAGACGAAAACAATTGTACGCTCGTGAAAGCTGCCCGATTAGCTACATGGCTCCGCCGAAGAGAGTACACGAGCACTTAGACTTTCTAAAATATCTGAGTTCGTGTAACGCGTGTCAACGAAACGCCGCCATTAAATACGCGAGTAAAGAAGAATTAAAAACCATCGCCGAATGTTGTATAAATATACTGCAGGGTAACGTTTCTCTCACAGATGACGAGAAGAAACGACTGAAGAAGCATTGCAATTCCATACGTCGCGTGGCCAAGAAAAATACTCCTGCTAAACGAAGACAAATTTTAATTCAAAAAGGTGGATTTCTCCCAATATTACTTCCGATAATCAGTTCGATAGCAGGAGCTATCCTATCTAAAGTTATCAATTAAAGATGGCGAAAAAAATGCTATTAATTTCCGAGGAGACGTTCCAAAGACTTAATTCGGAGAAAGACCTCAAAGTGGATAAAACTTTGGAATTGGAAAAGGTCGATAAAATTAAAGACATTCTCGATGATCCCAATTTGAACAACACGGACAAAATTAATCGCTATAATCACGTGCTCTCGAGGGTTATTAATAAAAGATCGAAGAAAAAAGTTAAAAAACCGAAAATACAAAATTGGAGTGCGGAGATTGCTTCCGGCGTGCCGTCATATATGACCTCGGAGTGTTTAGATTTATACAAGTGGTTAGAGTTATCATTGAAAATTAAATGGACTGACGCCGGGGAGTTGATTTACAACAAGCGTAGAGTCGTAGGATCGAACATCGTCGATCTCCTAGCTTATTCAGTATCAAAATCCAAGAAAAAAATCGCCGTCACGGGCTCGAAAGAGTTCTACGAATTGTTGTATAAAGTGAACGCGCCAAGATCTCTAATAAAAATCCGCAAACGTGACGTCATCCCACCCGAGAAGAGGGAATATAAAGATGAAACGGAAGATGAGTATTATTCTGACGATAGCGGACCAATGAAGGGTCGCGGTTTCTGTAATTGGATTTCATTGTAATATTTATACCAATAAAATACACTCGAATATATCTTCTCGATTCATTTATTAATTAGGCTTTGACATGGAGAGTGGTAATGTCGAGGTTGTCTCTGTAGGACTTTTAGCGTCTCTATTCGAGTCATTTATAAATTCTCCCAAGTTATTAACTGCAGTTTTAATTGTATTTATAATAATAATTATAGAAGTTAGCGATTTTGTATTCTGGCATTATAGTACTTCGAACAACTGTTCATTCAATGGAAGAACTTAAAAAAATATATAATAAGGTTTCGGATCCGGGCTCTTACGGTAGTGTTGACGGCTTATACCGAGCGGCTAAAGACCGAGGATTAAAGGTTACTGTCAGAGAAATAAGCGATTTCTTGAAAACCCAAGATACTTATACGCTTCACAGGAGTGCGAGGAAACACTTCACTAGAAATGAAACTATAGTCTACGGAATCGACGAACAGTGGCAAATCGACTTGGCTGATTTGAAAAGCATTACCAGATATAATAATGGTTTCCGTTATCTATTATGCTGTATCGACGTCTTCAGTAAGTTTGCCTTCGTGGTTGCGATCAAGGACAAGAAAGGAAAGACTATTCTCGGAGCGTTAAACGGCATTTTAGATTCCGGTCGTTCGCCGAAACGAATCCAATCGGATCACGGTAATGAGTTTGTATGCAAGGAAGTACAAAACGAGTTGAAACGTAGAGGGATAAAGTTTTTCGCCCCTGAATCGGAACTGAAAGCGACGATAGTGGAGAGATTTAATCGGACTTTGAAGACTCGAATGTACCGTTATTTTACGGAAAATAATACCTTCAAATATATCAATGTTCTAAAAGAGATGGTGAAAGCTTATAATCATAGTTATCATCGATCTATAAAGTGTAAACCCGTCGATGTCACGCCAGCTACATCTAAACGTGTTTGGGAAAATCTATATGGTGACGTCGATTTCTCGACTCCGCTTTCTTTCCCCTTTGATGTTGGTGACGTAGTTCGTATAAGTAAACACAAGAATCTCTTCGATAAGGGATACATACCCACATGGTCGGAAGAACTTTTCAAAATTTCCGAGAGATTAGCTCGTAGTCCTCCTGTATATAAGATACGCGACTTGAAAGAAGAGCTCATTACCGGGATTTTTTACCGAGAGCAACTACAGAAAATTGGCAAGGACCTGAGTAACAGCGCTTTTAAAATCGAAAAAGTGTTGAAAAAACGACGCAAGGCTGACGGAAGTATCGAGAGATTCGTCCGCTGGAAAGGATACCCGCCATCATTCGACAGTTGGGTGCAGGAAATTGACCTTGCATGATGACGTTCTACATAACCCTACCGTCAGACAGTTCTATGAGTTACTTCCCAGGGAATACAATCAGTAAATTTCGAACACATTTACCGGAATCGGTTAAATTACAAGGTCCGTACGAAGTTGCTTTGGTGGAATTCAGTTATCCCCACACATGGAGCAATATGAGATCGTCGTGCTGGATATCGTTAACTAACCACGGGGAAAATAGAAATAGCACGAGTCATTCTAGAGCGGTAGAACTCCCCGCGGGCTACTACGGAAATATAGAAGACCTATTGGAGCAACTCAATTACGACGAAGATGATATCTCGAACGTGACTATACTGAAAAAGGAGACGCCAGTCGAAGGTGATATGTTTGAGTCGGAGACGACGACGAATGTTAAATACACGTTTAGTTATATCGCGCGATTAAGACGTGTTGAAGTTTCCGTAAAACCGGATCACTCGTTAACTATACCGGGAGAGTTGGCGGTCATGTTGGGATTTACGAAAGACCATACAAAAACTACGACGATCGTCCACGCGAGAATAGCCAGTTATCCGGTGGATTTAAACGCTGGTCTTCATTCACTCTTCATATATTCCGATATCGTTGAAAGTAGGGCTGTAGGTGACGTTCATGTTCCGCTTCTACGAATAACGAGCGTTCAAGGGAATGACGGGGATACGATAGACAGAGAATTTTCTCGTCCTCATTACCTCCCAGTTTCCTGCAATTCCTTTCAATCTATCGAAATTAACGTTATGAGTGAAATGGGAGTACCCGTCAAGTTCGAAAGAGGTAAAGTTCACGCGACTCTACATTTTAGACCTCGAAGAATGTGGTCGCCCTTATAAATAAGCCGGCAGTATGGACGCGCTCGCCATTCTTATCGAGATAGTTAAACGAGACGCATCATGAAGCAAAAACTGTCCTCCACTCAGTCGGACTACGATCGTCACTTTTTAAATCAAATTGGACACGGGATTAAGGTTGACTACGCAAAATATTTCCAAAGTCAAATAGGAAAGGGTTCGATACCCGTATACCATGGTCTTCCTGTTCAACAAGGATACGGTCTAGGAAACTTTATCGCCTCGGCCTTCCGTCGAGCCGTACCACTTTTGAAGAAGGGAGCCATGTATCTTGGGAAAAAACTGTTAAATACTGGATCTAAAATCGTTACTGATGTAGCTAGTGGAATTCCCGTAAAATCCGCGGCTAAATCTCGAGGTAAAGACGCCGCGAGAGATGTCGTAATCAGTGCCGCGGACGAAATCGCTAGAATGACTGGAAATGGGCATAAAAGAAAGTGTAAGCGTCGAAGGCTAGTCAGTTCAACGACGAACAGGAAGAAGAGAAGACCGTTCTTAAAACCCTCCGATATATTTTCTACAATATAATGGCTCATATCCATCCCGATTCCCAAGGTTCGGTTAGTTCCGAAGTCGAACTTTTCAACGTTCCGCTCACAAACGCTAGTATTGTGAGTGGAGAATGGGTTGAGTATAGTCCCATCTCGAACATTAACGAAAATTCAACTCTAACCTTCGCCGTGGCCGGAAACTCCGATACGTACATTGATTTGTCCAAAACTTTGTTACATCTACAAGTTAGACTCGTCGACCCAGCGGACGGGAGAACAATTCCAGCGGCGGCAGTAATCGATGCGGCTGGGGTAATCACCACACCGGCGGATGTGGTAGCGCCCGTGAATCTGTTTCATTCGAGCCTTTTTAGCGAGGTACACGTTTCCTTGGGCGATAGATCGGTAACACCATCGCCGCCGAACTATGCCTACAAGGCCATGTTTCAAACTACCGTCACTTTTGGTGGACCTGCGAAAACGAGTTTTCTAACGGCTGCCATGTACTACAAGGATACTGCCGGAAAATTCAACACCCCGTCGGACAATGAAGGTTTCAAGAAAAGAGCAAGTTTCGCTAAACAAGGGACCATTGATATGATTGGCGCGGTTCACACGGATTTGTGTCAACAGTCTCGTTTTATTCCGAACATGATTGACTTGAAATTTAAATTTATTAAAAGCTCCAACGAATTTTGTATTCAAACCTTAGCGGGTGGCGTTAGATGGAAGGTACAATACGAACTCGCTTCCCTGTATATCAGAAAAGTAAAATTAACTCCCGAGATTACAATTGCCCACGCCAAATGTCTCGAACTAGCTACCATGAAATATCCAATAACTCGAACGGAGTGTAACTCTTTTTCCATAAATAGCGGAACTAAAATTTGCGTTAGAGATAATCTCTTTATGGGACAGTTACCCAAACGTGTCCTTTTCGCTCTGGTAGAACAGAACGCGTATCTAGGTGATTATGCCCAGTCACCCTTTAATTTCCAACACTTTGATCTAAATCATATCGCTCTCTACCTCGACGGAACTAGCGTTCCTCACAAGCCTTTAACCCCTAATTTCGAGGGACATCAGTACATGAGATCGTACACTAATCTTTTCACTCAAACATCCCAATGGCTCATAGACGAAGGGAACTTTATCTCACGCGAAGAGTTTCCTGGTGGGAACTGTATTTTCGTATTTGATTTGAGTGCTGACCTCAGTTGTTCAGCTTCGCAATTTCAGTTGATAAAGAATGGTAATTTGCGATTAGAATTAAAGTTCGCCAGGGATTTGCCGAAGACTGTTAGCGTATTATACTACGCCGAATTTCAAAATTTAATTGAAATTGACAAAAACAGGAACGTTATTTACGATTATACCAATTAGAAAATGGAGTCTCAGCAGTTAGCTAAAATAATGGAAAAAGATTCGTTCACTAAAGGTCTGTTTCGAGGTATTTTCGCAGCCGATAATTTACCCAAAACTGTTAAAACCTTTCCTTCACTCTATATTGTAAATACGGGATTATCACATACCGATGGCGAACATTGGACGGCTATCTATTTTTCTAGTAATAAGAATACAGAGTTCTTTGACAGTTTCGGTAACCCTCCCGACATGTTTAAATTTAACGATTTTGTGGAAAGAAACAGTATAACTGTTACATTTAATTCCAAGCAATTACAAGGGAACTTTAGTATGACTTGTGGCGGATATTGTGTTTATTTTGCATTGTATAGATGCAGAGGTGTTAAATTGTTTAATATATGTGCAAGATTTAAAAAAGATAAAAATGTTAATGATAAAATGATTTCTGAATTTATGTATAAGAGATTTTCAATAAACTTTTTTTAAGAAAAATACTTGTGTTTTTTTATCTAACCTAACCTAACCTAACATAATTTAAGTTTCACACATATAATTGACGGGAGGGCGGCAGTGCGCGGAAGTCGCGGGCGCGCGCGCGATTCAAATTTCAAACGCGTGCGGTTAATTTTGAAACGCGTCGCTGCGCGGTAGGCGCGGGGCAACCCCTCCACCCTGACCTCTGGTTTAGACTTAAGTATGAATAATAAGCTTAAGTATAAATAATTTCCAAGTTTGATTTTGCACTATATATTTATTATTGAATATATATTCAGTTAAAGAAAAAAATAACAGTTGAATGAAAAAAAAATATAAATAAATAAATAAATAAATAAATAAATAAATAAAAAAAAATACAAGATATTTTTATAAAAACTATTCCTTTGGAATTTTAAAATGTCCATGTGCGAGAGTTGAAACACCGTCTAGAATGTATCGCTTGTCGTCACATGGATTGAGACAAAGTTTGGTTTGTTTTACCGTGAAAAGTTCGTGCTTCTTGCTAACGATGCGCTTCATAGACGCGACCGTAAGCTTTCGTTTAAGAAGACATTCGCGATACTGAGCATGGCGAACGTTTTTTTTAACGACGCGGCGGCAAATGCCCTTTGCGGTCTTCTTCTCATCCTTGGCCGATATCATAGAATACATTTTGGGACGAAGTCCGCAAAATTCCTGAACTGGAGTCCCATCTAATTCGTCTTTAAATTTGCCGAGAACTTTCTTGTTGGTTTCACTGTAAAGTGGGTGATCTTTCGGACACCCTGAGAAGTCGTAGGCGTCGCTATTAGCGGCAAAATCTTTGTATAGATCGTCCGTTTCGATGTGGTACGTCAGGGAGTCTGTGTCCGTAAATAAAAGTTTGGCGGCATCTCCATACTGCGCTCGAATTTTATCGTAATGGAAACGATCGATAGATTGAAAGGAATTGCAGGAAACTGGGAGGTAATGAGGACGAGAAAATTCTCTGTCTATCGTATCCCCGTCATTCCCTTGAACGCTCGTTATTCGTAGAAGCGGAACATGAACGTCACCTACAGCCCTACTTTCAACGATATCGGAATATATGAAGAGTGAATGAAGACCAGCGTTTAAATCCACCGGATAACTGGCTATTCTCGCGTGGACGATCGTCGTAGTTTTTGTATGGTCTTTCGTAAATCCCAACATGACCGCCAACTCTCCCGGTATAGTTAACGAGTGATCCGGTTTTACGGAAACTTCAACACGTCTTAATCGCGCGATATAACTAAACGTGTATTTAACATTCGTCGTCGTCTCCGACTCAAACATATCACCTTCGACTGGCGTCTCCTTTTTCAGTATAGTCACGTTCGAGATATCATCTTCGTCGTAATTGAGTTGCTCCAATAGGTCTTCTATATTTCCGTAGTAGCCCGCGGGGAGTTCTACCGCTCTAGAATGACTCGTGCTATTTCTATTTTCCCCGTGGTTAGTTAACGATATCCAGCACGACGATCTCATATTGCTCCATGTGTGGGGATAACTGAATTCCACCAAAGCAACTTCGTACGGACCTTGTAATTTAACCGATTCCGGTAAATGTGTTCGAAATTTACTGATTGTATTCCCTGGGAAGTAACTCATAGAACTGTCTGACGGTAGGGTTATGTAGAACGTCATCATGCAAGGTCAATTTCCTGCACCCAACTGTCGAATGATGGCGGGTATCCTTTCCAGCGGACGAATCTCTCGATACTTCCGTCAGCCTTGCGTCGTTTTTTCAACACTTTTTCGATTTTAAAAGCGCTGTTACTCAGGTCCTTGCCAATTTTCTGTAGTTGCTCTCGGTAAAAAATCCCGGTAATGAGCTCTTCTTTCAAGTCGCGTATCTTATATACAGGAGGACTACGAGCTAATCTCTCGGAAATTTTGAAAAGTTCTTCCGACCATGTGGGTATGTATCCCTTATCGAAGAGATTCTTGTGTTTACTTATACGAACTACGTCACCAACATCAAAGGGGAAAGAAAGCGGAGTCGAGAAATCGACGTCACCATATAGATTTTCCCAAACACGTTTAGATGTAGCTGGCGTGACATCGACGGGTTTACACTTTATAGATCGATGATAACTATGATTATAAGCTTTCACCATCTCTTTTAGAACATTGATATATTTGAAGGTATTATTTTCCGTAAAATAACGGTACATTCGAGTCTTCAAAGTCCGATTAAATCTCTCCACTATCGTCGCTTTCAGTTCCGATTCAGGGGCGAAAAACTTTATCCCTCTACGTTTCAACTCGTTTTGTACTTCCTTGCATACAAACTCATTACCGTGATCCGATTGGATTCGTTTCGGCGAACGACCGGAATCTAAAATGCCGTTTAACGCTCCGAGAATAGTCTTTCCTTTCTTGTCCTTGATCGCAACCACGAAGGCAAACTTACTGAAGACGTCGATACAGCATAATAGATAACGGAAACCATTATTATATCTGGTAATGCTTTTCAAATCAGCCAAGTCGATTTGCCACTGTTCGTCGATTCCGTAGACTATAGTTTCATTTCTAGTGAAGTGTTTCCTCGCACTCCTGTGAAGCGTATAAGTATCTTGGGTTTTCAAGAAATCGCTTATTTCTCTGACAGTAACCTTTAATCCTCGGTCTTTAGCCGCTCGGTATAAGCCGTCAACACTACCGTAAGAGCCCGGATCCGAAACCTTATTATATATTTTTTTAAGTTCTTCCATTGAATGAACAGTTGTTCGAAGTACTATAATGCCAGAATACAAAATCGCTAACTTCTATAATTATTATTATAAATACAATTAAAACTGCAGTTAATAACTTGGGAGAATTTATAAATGACTCGAATAGAGACGCTAAAAGTCCTACAGAGACAACCTCGACATTACCACTCTCCATGTCAAAGCCTAATTAATAAATGAATCGAGAAGATATATTCGAGTGTATTTTATTGGTATAAATATTACAATGAAATCCAATTACAGAAACCGCGACCCTTCATTGGTCCGCTATCGTCAGAATAATACTCATCTTCCGTTTCATCTTTATATTCCCTCTTCTCGGGTGGGATGACGTCACGTTTGCGGATTTTTATTAGAGATCTTGGCGCGTTCACTTTATACAACAATTCGTAGAACTCTTTCGAGCCCGTGACGGCGATTTTTTTCTTGGATTTTGATACTGAATAAGCTAGGAGATCGACGATGTTCGATCCTACGACTCTACGCTTGTTGTAAATCAACTCCCCGGCGTCAGTCCATTTAATTTTCAATGATAACTCTAACCACTTGTATAAATCTAAACACTCCGAGGTCATATATGACGGCACGCCGGAAGCAATCTCCGCACTCCAATTTTGTATTTTCGGTTTTTTAACTTTTTTCTTCGATCTTTTATTAATAACCCTCGAGAGCACGTGATTATAGCGATTAATTTTGTCCGTGTTGTTCAAATTGGGATCATCGAGAATGTCTTTAATTTTATCGACCTTTTCCAATTCCAAAGTTTTATCCACTTTGAGGTCTTTCTCCGAATTAAGTCTTTGGAACGTCTCCTCGGAAATTAATAGCATTTTTTTCGCCATCTTTAATTGATAACTTTAGATAGGATAGCTCCTGCTATCGAACTGATTATCGGAAGTAATATTGGGAGAAATCCACCTTTTTGAATTAAAATTTGTCTTCGTTTAGCAGGAGTATTTTTCTTGGCCACGCGACGTATGGAATTGCAATGCTTCTTCAGTCGTTTCTTCTCGTCATCTGTGAGAGAAACGTTACCCTGCAGTATATTTATACAACATTCGGCGATGGTTTTTAATTCTTCTTTACTCGCGTATTTAATGGCGGCGTTTCGTTGACACGCGTTACACGAACTCAGATATTTTAGAAAGTCTAAGTGCTCGTGTACTCTCTTCGGCGGAGCCATGTAGCTAATCGGGCAGCTTTCACGAGCGTACAATTGTTTTCGTCTCGGTGAAACGTACAACTTCTGGGCGTTCCACAAATTATAGTTACTAGTCTTGGGCAGCCCAAATCTTCGGCGTTAGCGACTTCAGTCTTCAAAAACCTTGATAACACGATAGATTTTTCTAAGCCTTTGGTTATAAAAGTAATGGCTTTCTCTCGTATGATTTTGGCAATTTCAGTCTGAGCTTCGAATGGATGATCTCCTTCGTCCCAGCGTAAGTCGCAACTGTTCCTCGTCAGCCATTGACATTGTCTTTTATCCTTAGACGATAAGTCCGTGAATGGGAATGGCGCTTTAAAGATCCATACCTCGTGTTCGCCCGTCTCCTTCACGAATAGTGTTATTTCTTTCACGATCCATTGGTCTTGAACTCTGAAGAAGTTTGCTTCGATTATTCCGGTCATTTTGGTAGAAAAATGGCGGCTTGTTCTCCTGGTAAAATCCCGGTCTTTAGTCTTCTATCTTCCGGGGTCGTAGCTTTGAGGTCTACGAATAGATATCCGTAACTGATAGCTGTGGCTTGTCTAAACGCGTCCACAACGTATTTACTGTTGACTGGAGATATCTGTTTCGCCAAATGTAGGATCGCAGATTGGTCTCTCGGTGTTTTAAAGATTATCAGATAATGAGCGTTGAGATTCAATGTTCGAATTTCCTTTCCTGGGTAGTAGAGGTTTTGCATTAAAATTAATACTGAGGTATTCCGATGATGGGATCCTCGAATAAATAAGTTGGTAACTTCCTTGTTATTAGCGATTTCGCATAAAAGATCGTCTAATATAACAAAGTTTCTAACGTTGGCGTTTAAAGTGCCTACATCCAATAGACCTTCGTGAAATTCCACGCTTGGGGTATGGCTCGATATGGAATTAAATAGTTTGTCTTGGTATTCAGTATAACACCATATTATCCGTTCGGGTGGGGGCGAAATTCTAATTTCCTTGTGTTCAATTAATTTCGCAACAAAGACGCTTTTTCCACATCCTGTTACTCCAGCCACCAGTCCGTTAAAAGGGTGTTGCAGACTTAAATCCATATCGATAAATGAGAGAATATTGGAGTATCATCGAATATATATGACTTTAAGATCTTAAAAAAATACTTACCAGAAGAGTGCAGGTCTAGATGAGTATCAGGAGTTTCGTAAAATGACTTTATCTATACGATGGAGCTAGATGTTTTACCATGAAAATACGCGACCTTTGATATAATGACGTTTTGGGTTTTCCCATATCACTCATATTTCATTTGTTTAAGTTGCAGTATTGGTTTTAATATTGGTTCGTACACGCATTTAATACGCATTCTAAACATACATAATTGACGAAATTCGTGGTTAACCCTATCTTCATATGGTATTTTGTAAATGGTAGAGATACCAAAGCTAACTGATTTTCCCATATCTTCGCGCCTTAAAATTTAAACTTTCAATCACGTGATATCTGAACATAGAGATAAGAACCGAGAATATAGATAAGGATGGAAAATAGTTTAAAAGTTGATAAGAAGACGTAGTGTAGTGGTGTGAAACGTCATCCCCACATACATGAGGTACCGGGTTCGAAACCCGGATGAAAAAATTTTGAAAAAAAAAAAAAAAAAAAATTGGGCACCTCCGGCACCTCTTGGCACCTCCGGCACCTCCGGCACCTCTTGGCACCTCCTGTGCTTAAACGCTCATTTTCATACTACTCACAAGATTTTATTACCTAGTTCATAGCCTTATATTTTATATTGCTGTTCAAGTGTGGTTGAGAATAACTACTTTTTAAATGAGATTTATCATTCTGTATAAATCCACCTCTTTTGGGGTAATTTTGTTAAATGATTTTAAAGGCCTACCTTCAAGCTAAAAGATTTCTTGACAAACTGAAAACCGAGCGCTTAATATCAATGAGTGATCTTGCGTCCCGTTCTGACAACAATTTTCGAGATTCTAGACAAACCTGAAAACGGTTGTCAAACGGTTCTAACAAACTGAAGATAAACAAAAGTACCTTCGTCAAGGAAAAGGATAAGGTTTATCAAACGCGGTTTTCAGGTTGTCTAAATTCTAGAACATCGAAAACTTTTGACCATTGTTAACAGCGCTCTGTTTTATCTTTGACATAACCCTTATTACTTGGAGGTCGGCTTTGAAGCAAAAAATATTCAACTGAACAAGAAATTTAACGAAAAAGGGTTCCTGTTTTTATAGTTCATTTAACTTTCTTACTCCGACATATGGTTTAAATAGTTTCCTCCGTTGGAGCTAATTTTAGCATTGCTTAGCGGCTCATTCGTTTTGGAATGTAATAATTATTTTTAGCTCAAGTATAGTTTATTTTCAAGATTCGTCTCCTGTCCTTACCCAGTTAAACGTAGCCTGATTCCTCCCAGTCAAAATGACGTCATCGACGTAGCGCGTATGCCCTTTTCTCCCTCCGCTTTTATACAATAAGTTGGGTGATTTCTCTTTTAAACGGGAAACGACGGGCAACGAAGTTGGTCTTGTGTCTCCCCAGAGTCGCTGACCCTAAAGCCGGATCAATTCTTCTAAGCTCTTTATTGACAGATTTTTGCGAAAAATATGGCTGACAAAGAATCAGGTAAGCCTAATTTCAAACGTAGCGTATTTTCGGATGATATAAATTTGATGACACAATCGGGAATTCGATCATAATGAATAACAATAGAGCATTGTCACGAGGTTTGCGGAGAAGCGGGGGATAAAGGAAATTGTTGCTCCTCCGAAGGGTGTTGCGATTCCAAAAATTCCGAAGGAAAAGGGTGTTGCGGGAAAGCCAGCGATTGCTCCTCTGAGAATTCCAAAGACTGCAATTGCAAGGAGTCGTGCCCTTGCAAGGATAAAAGCTAATGTTGAGTTAAAGGTCATTTAATAATGGTCACGAAAACAGGCCGAAACTGTCAAAATATTATTATGGGATGAAATAAAATTAATTTGAAACAATTATATTATGGTGTCTATTATTCTGGATTTTGGACAGTATACTATTGTCCAAAAACCATTTATCAAAATAAAGAAAACTAAGGCGAATATTAAACCTTGTACGCTTCAAACTTATCTTGAAAAGGAAATTATCGGAATTAATGTATCATATGTTATTAACGTCCTAAAGAAAAAACCCAAATTATTTTTTAAAGTATCTTTGCAATATATTATTATGGTTATAATATGAATTTATTTATGATAATATGAATATGAAACTGCATTAAATAGTCTAACTAATCAAAAATGGTTGGTGCTTACAATTTCATACACTTAATCTATACGCAAAACTTTTCATTTACTAGCTAGAATCTTTTAACTCTGACACGTTTAAGTTTAAATAATAGTATTTAACCGTGGATTAATCCAAGATTAAACGTACAACTCTAGTTCTGAGATTAACAAATTAGCTCATTTCAATGTGATTTCGCAATAACGAAAAGTACCGCTCATTATTTTTGACCAACATGATTTAAATGCTAATAATGCAGTTATATTAATATGTTAGAATAAATAAATTCATGATAAATTTAGGAGAACACTAACTCCTTTTAGTTAAGAAAAACTACTTTTCAGTTACGAAAAAATATAGTTTTGAATCCCTAGAGCGATCATGCTCCTCTCCGCCCCCGTCCCCTCTGCCACTGTGAAAGGCAACCCTGATCTTGGCGAAAAATATATACACTTCAGTTTTTTAATAGGATAAGTATCATAAGTGGTCGTTAAATATGCGTCGTTCTTTAGACTCTGGCCTCAACGTGTTGACTTTGGTGTATATGTATCACATCTCGATTTTGCTCATCCCTATATACTAGGTTTTCTTTTTAAAACCCAGTGTGGTAAATAGATTTTCAGATACAAATAGGCCGCGGCATTAAATGTTGCGTAACTACAGTGGCCCAAACCATCTTGTTTTATTGTTAAATATAGAGCCTATATATTAATGTATACAGTTATTGATCATTTTATGAATATATATCATTATTTTCTTTTGATCAGGAACATCCTTCTGTCATTACAGTTTCAATATAACTTTAGCAAAATCTAATACTTCGTTTGAACTTCAGATTCACCATAATTCATTTGAGCGAAGGATATTTGACCTATATATTCATAATAAATTTTTTTAGTCACGTGAAATACTGGCATCACGCAATGTTTGCGTTTCAAAATCAATCTTCAATGAATAATGTTTTATTAGTCTCATATTTCAACCGCTCGATTTCAACTGGGTATTTTTTTGGAATTTTATATAATAAAGGGAAGTTGTAATAAAGTAAGTTTAATTGTCATAAAAGTCTACAGTATTGCATTTACATCCTGAATTTACTGAATTAAAGCTTCATACAAAAACATTCCTTTTTTGTAATCACCTTTAATCGCGTCTTCATAAAGGTCCGGAAAAAAGAATAATTGAATAAAATGCTAGGTCAACAGGTGAACTAACAATAGAAAACCTTATTTTCTATATATTGCGCTATCCCACAACCTTATTTTGAATTTACGGGATACAAATTAGAGTCATAAAGTTGATAATCGTGAAAATGTTTAGAAGCGCGGTACCTATTTTGATCTCCGTAATTTTTATGTTCATTAATTTGACCACTGGTCAAAATGAGAAGATGAAAGATGTCAGGTTGGATAAACTTAAAATAGATTGCGGTAAGTTTAAATTAATTATATAGATATTTTTTTAAGCCTAATTTGAACCAATTGAGTACAGAGGTTCGCACGTCTAAAGAAATGTTGGAAAAAGATAAGGCTTGTTTTGATTCGTCAGCGCCTGAAGATGTATGTTTTAAATTAATTTCAACGTAATTAAATTGATTGAACATTAAGTCTAATTGAAATTAATTTAACGGTATGTTTAGTATAAGAAAAAATGGGTGGAATGTAAAAAAGAGTTTGGATTGGAGCGAATTACTGATTTGGAATTTTTACCAATGTGGTGTAAAGAAAGCAGTAACAAAACTCAGTTTCTAATGGTAATTAAATTTAATTACATGTCTATCAAATCTTGCCTTTAAAAAATATATAATTTCAGTTCAATGACTGCGTATCCAACATGGAAATATTCAACGTAGGTTTTGAAATTCAATTCAATTTAGAATTAAGTTTAATTGAAAATAACTAATTATTGGTACAGAGAGGGGATGATGCAGAAATTGACAAATACTTCTCAACCTACCAAGTATAAAATTTCTTAATATTAATTTATTTATTTTAATGATATTTATTGAAAATAATGAATTATTTTCTAAAATTACCAGGCTTGTGAAGATAAATACTTTGATAGCAAGAAACATTACGCTAAATTGGGCCAATGAAAATTACGACCAAAAGCAATGGTCATTTAAAGAAAAAAATAGATAAATTTACAGTTAAAGTAAAAACTCAATTATTTCATCAAATGAATATTTTATTTCACTATATAATCACCACAGTGAAAATAGAAATACAAAAGTAAAGCAAACAATCGGCACTTCTCAGATAAACTCTGATGCGGAAATTTTCTTCCCAAAAAGAGATAAGGAGTGGAAAATGCTTGGAGTACACACGAACTTATTTAAGTTTCGACTATTTGAGCTTGGGGAACTTTAATGATGTAAGGCTTGGTGTTTATATAAATCTGTGGCATTCTGAATCTGCTCATCATGTCAAAGATTATAGACGAACGATAGTCATCGACTTGCAGGTACGGATAACGCGTAAACCCGTGACCATTTGATACGTAGAATGCTTGGGTTGAGGGTTTTGAGATAACTGGGACGGAACCGGTAGTTGTGGTAGCCATTTTCTCAACTTCAGGCTTAGCAGGAGTAACTACGTTCAGATCGTTGATAGTTGTTGGTTCAACTACGTCGACACTGGCGGGGATATCTACACTCTTTGCGCTGTCGATGGTCGTGGCCAGTTTGTCCGAGCTAGGTGAAGGTTTCGGTTTGCCGGTGACTGGTTTGGATGTAGTTGATGGAACCTCTGGTTTAGCCATGGGAGTGGTTTCGATGGTGGGAGTAGCAGGTGTTAAGGACTTGTAGAAAGATGTTGGTTTTTCCGTCGTAGTTAGGGTAATAGAATCCTCGGTGGTTTCTCTGGGTTGGTAAGGGGTGGTTGGTTCGGCCGATGTTACTTCGTAGCTGACGGTAGTTTCATTGGGTTCGCAAATTGTGGTTGTTTCAACCGTTGTTGCTTCGTCACTAACGTCGTTAGTAGTCTCTGAAGAGGTCTTGATCATATTTTCCGATGGTTCAGTTTTGGTTTCTACCAATTTTTGCGCTTCTGGAATATTCGGCGTAGTTGCGATGAACAGCGGTTCGGGTTTAGTACCATTTTCAATCGGTACGATCATGGTTGAAGAATCGTAAGGAATAGTATCTTCTTCGACCGTTCTTGACGTCGTGGCTATTGGTAGCATATTTTTCTTGGACTCTTTGGGATAAAACTCCAAGTTTGTAATCGTAGTTTTAATGTCGTCCTTTTCGTGTCGATAAACTTCGGTTGGTAGGAATCCTATATTTTCGGTCACATCGTCATTGTCAAGAGCATTATCGTCCGGGTCGGCCAAAGCTAACAAGGTAAGAGCCTCGCTTTCTGATTGATTATTGGGGCTTATAACTTGAGTAATATTGTAGTCTTGGGTAGATAGACGAATGATGGTTGTATTTCCAGTAGCTACGATGTTTTCCGTTAATATTGGGCTATCAACGGCGTAGGCGATTTTTTCCAATATTGTACTATCTTTTTGAGCAGCAACCTTTATAAAATCACATGATCATAGCGTGCAAAGTTTACTAAAGATGTATAACAATGAACTTACCGCTACACCGACGAATATTAGCCAGAACATTGTGACTTCCTAATTTCTATGAAATGAACTTCGAAAACTATATAAGCTATTCACCCAGGTCCTTTTGCGAAAAGTAATTCTTTCCCAGGCTTGTTATCTCTATTTCGAAATAAAATTATTTTTAAGTACATATTTTTATCTATTTTGGAAACTTATAATGTCAATGGATTTATAGCTATTATCGTTATTTGAGTAGTGAACCATTTTATCTGGGGTGTTCTTCGAATTAAAGTTTTTAGTTTCAACGTATTCGTCATACTTAGAAATTTCTGGTATGACCAATTATTGCCAATAAATGTTTTTGAAAACACTAACAATATTCATACATATATTTATCGACGAACAATGATTTTCACGCGTACCAAAAAAAAAAAAAAAAAAAAAAAAAAAAAAAACCGTAAACAAGTTCAATTTTACCGCTATAATTTTAAACGCTAGATGGCGAAAGGCAGCCAAAATTTGGGAGGCATGTGATCGAGGAAAACAAAGAAATCATTTAGCCAACGCCAAGAGCCCAAGACTCACTCAATCCGCCATATTGATATTTCAGAATTCGCAGTTCATCTCTTGTCGTGTCAGCGTGTTGTGATTAAATTAGATAAAACTTAAAAAGAAAATCGTTAAATATCTCATTTATTTCGCATTTAACTTTATTTCAAGGTAAGTTTCAACTTTTACTCAATTTGGAGTATTTTAATTACAATTCTAGTACTGTTTTTGTTAATATTCATATTAGAGCTAGGTAGGCCTAACATGCCGCCCATGTTTTTTTCGTAGTTTTGGCCTTACCTAATTCGTTAGGCTTAACATTATCATTGTTTGAGATTAGTCAACAGAGCGTTAAGAACTTTCATACTTTAATTAGGTTATTTTATCTGTATTCAATTTTTAAATAAATTATCGCACTTGAGGTTGAAAATGGCAGAAAATGATGCTGATCTTCTCGATTATGAAGAAGAGGAAGAACAAGAACAGACTGCGGCTGAAGTAGCAGTAACAGAGAAAAAACCAGTGGGAGGTTACGTTTCTATTCACAGCTCCGGTTTCCGCGATTTTTTGTTAAAACCAGAATTACTAAGAGCAATTGTTGACTGTGGTTTTGAACATCCTTCTGAAGGTAATAAAAATAATCTTACGATAAATCTTGACTCTAATTATGGAGTTATAACCATTTTATTTAAATTAGTTCAACACGAATGCATACCTCAAGCGATCTTGGGTATGGATATTCTCTGCCAAGCAAAATCTGGTATGGGAAAGACTGCTGTCTTTGTCTTAGCAACGTTACAAGAACTTGATCCAGTAGATGGACAGGTAATTAATTTCGAGTCTTTAATATCCTTGGCTTAGAGCTAAGCCTAACTCTAACCAACTTTAAGCCCTGATAGATATTACAGATGACCTCTATTATAATTAAACAGTTACTAAAATTCTGAACCAAACTTTTGTCAAAACAGGTGAATGTACTTGTTATGTGTCACACCCGGGAGTTGGCATTTCAAATCTCCAAGGAGTACGAACGATTCTCGAAATACATGCCCACTGTCAAAGTCAGCGTATTTTTTGGCGGAATGAGTATTCAAAATGACGAAAAAGTCCTGAGAAGTAATTGCCCCCACATTGTTGTCGGAACCCCTGGAAGGATTCTGGCGCTGGTCAAGAACAAGAAACTTAACTTGAAGCACATTAAACATTTCATTCTTGATGAATGCGATAAAATGCTTGAGCAACTTGGTAAGTGTTTTCAATTTAACCTATGAAAGAAATATTAGGGATGTTAGGTTTCGAGCCGTAGAAGTTTTTCTTACCTAGTTTCGTCCCTCAAAATTCCTGTTTTGAGCTTTTATGAAGCTTAAAAATGTTCATTACTATTTAGACAAGGTTATTTAGACATCAGAAAAGTCGTTAAATTTGAATATGAACCAAAAAATTAAGAGCATTTTTGGATATTTTAAGTCGGGGGAATTTGAAGATCTTTTAAGACGCCAGAAAATTAAAAATCATTTGATTTGAAGGTGTCAGTTGCATCGAACAAAGATATGTATGAGTAACAATGGGAAAAACAAGCAAAAATTTAGGCGTTGTTATGCAATAAAAATGTTTAAAACATAACCTAAAGGATTACCTTGTTATGGAAAATATTTAAGTATTATAAAAGGTTAAAAACTGGGTAGTTTTGTCTGAAATGGTTAGAGAAAATTATTGGGAAAGGTCAAAGAATTTGAATATGAAGAAACTGCGCCAACCTTGTTAGAGATATTGAAGCAAAGGGGTTGGATTGAGCCTCAAATGCTGCTGGAGTTCGCCTCTTTCTAGTAGCAGCATGTACAAAGCTACGCTATTCGTTATCTTCCTGAAGTTCTTCCCTTTAAGAGAAATGTAACCTTTCTTTACGTTACATGACCATTTAAACTCTTACCAAGCTTCGAAGCTCTGACCATTTCTAGGACTCTTACACCATGAAGAAAAATTAAAATGCTAATCAATTTTATAATCTTTTTTAATCACAGATATGCGACGAGACGTACAAGAAATATTCCGCAGTACTCCTCACGAAAAGCAAGTTATGATGTTCAGCGCTACGTTAAGCAAAGAAATACGTCCAGTTTGCAAGAAATTCATGCAAGAAGTAATTACACGATTGGTCAACGCACCACATCAACTATTTTTGCCAAAAATTCTCGACAAGGCGTTAAAAAATCCAAAAAATTATCAAAAATGGAGAACCAGGGGCCGCTAGTTAACATCAAACGTCAGTTGACAGGCTTAGATATAACAAGAAATAGTAAATTCCCTCATTCTTGATAAAATAGGGAATTGTAGAGAGCAAATACCTGAAAGTTTAGGGAGAATCTACGGAAAATACCAGACTTCTGTCCGAGAATGAGGTTATCGTTAATCGAGGTTAAATAGGGAATCTTAAACGAGATAAAATCCAACATCTCGATAGAGTAGGTTTAGTTTAGTTAACAACGTTTGATAGACCATCGTTCAGGGTTTAGTTACGTTAGGAAATTCGTCGTATTTGTTAGAAAATTCATCGTATTCGTTAGAAACCCGTCGTATTTCTTAGAAAATTCAGAAATTGCCTGCTACGATGAAAAAAGAAAAGCTTTCTCTTTACGCTTAAATCATCTAAACGCCATCTACTTCTTCGTCTGCAGCATTTTCTTTTCCAAGTTCCGTAAAAAAAAATGCAAAACATGTGGGAAGTTTCGGAGAAATGCGAGCGAAAGACCCCAGCTGCGAAGGACTCTAGAAATTTCGTATCTGGACTCTCGAAAAGCGCCTCCTATTTCACAAACACCCAAAGTCGTATTTATTAAATGGGCATAAGATGTCAAGAAAGGTTTATCATTTTTAATTCAGTGTGGAAGACTTTATTTAAATTACTTCAAGTTATTCGAGCATTTTGGTGGAGTTTATTTCAAAAGATTTAGAATAGATTATGGAATAGAAATAATGGGAACTGTAAAAAAAAATTGATTGGGAGAAAAAATTAAGGAAAATGATCGCGGAGTTTGTTAGAAAATCCTTAAAAAAATACTGTCCAGCTTTTAGGTCCCATTTTATTTTTAACCGTTCTAAACTTTTCTCGTTAAAATAGCCGATGGAAGTTTACGTAGATGATGAAGCGAAGTTAACTCTTCATGGATTACAACAATATTACGTTAAATTGAAGGATAATGAAAAGAATCGTAAATTGTTCGAGTTACTCGATGTTTTGGAATTCAATCAAGTATGTTTTTGATCTAAATTTTAGAATTTATTCCCCCAAGAAATAGTGCTTGGTGGATCCCCAATTACTTGGAAAGATAAAATTACTGGTTATAGAAAGTGAAACTAGGCGAAGTAATTGATTACTTTTAAAGACTCAGTTACAAATAATATGTAAAGTAACCGATTAGTACTATTACATCTAGTAGTAACAAGTAATTCATTACCTGGAAATATTAGATTGATTACTGATTACAAATAATGGGTAAAGTAATTAATTTCTTGGAAAGATTCGATTACCGATTCTATATACTGGGTGAAGATGAAGTAATCGTTTTCTTTAGAAAATCTGAATAGATGAATTGAATACTGATTACGAATACTGGGAAAGTTTTAAACTTAACTATAGAAAGATTTGATTACTGGGTGAAGGTGAAGTAATCCATTACAAGGTCTAAAAAATATGTTTTATTACAGAATACAAATACTGTTTAGTAATTGTTTAGAAAGATTAGATTACTATTTACAAATACTGGGTTAAATAATCAATTACTTTCAACTTAAAGTAACATCTAAGGATGGAAAAATTAGAATTTAAAAAGTATCTCAACTTTGTAAAGGAAATGGGTGGGCTCAAATAATTGTTGAATGATTTCGTTAAGCCATATAATTAATTGGATCTGAACAGCACAAAAAAAAAAAAACTTAGAAGTTTCAATTCTTTCCGTATGTAATCTAAAATTTATTTAGGTCGTAATCTTCGTGAAATCCGTTCAACGGTGTATGGCTTTAGCCCAGTTACTCGTGGAACAAAATTTCCCAGCAATTGCGATTCATCGTGCCATGACCCAAGAAGAAAGATTGTCTCGTTATCAACAATTCAAGGATTTTCAAAAACGTATCTTGGTTGCGACAAATCTTTTTGGACGTGGAATGGATATCGAACGAGTTAATATCGTATTTAATTATGATATGCCTGAAGATTCCGATACTTATCTTCACAGAGTAAGGAAACGAATAAATCAATTGGATTGATTTTTTGAATACATTTTAATCTCTTTTAATAATATTTATTACATTATTAGGTTGCTCGAGCTGGACGATTCGGTACCAAAGGGTTAGCTATAACCTTCGTATCGGACGAGAGTGATGCCAAAATTTTAAACGAAGTGCAGGAGAGATTTGACGTTAACATATCGGAACTTCCCGATGAGATTGATATCTCTTCTTACAGTAAGTTTTTTAAGTCAAATTATAAGATATAAAATATTAAACTTTTATTTTTTTTGTTTCAGTCGAAGGACGATAATTTGCATTTTCTGCAAAAATCTTTTTTTAAAATGTACCATTTTGGTTTTAAAACCAAAGAGTTGAGAAAATCAATCGCCAATAAAACATTCATTTTTAGTGTTTCATTAAAACTTTTGTCATCCATATAAGAAAAAATGTTTTGTAAATAAAAAATAGGTCTTAAATAGTAACTCTACACTTTCAAGCGTGTTTTAATCACAACGTATTTATTTTGGGGCGCTGTGGGGATGGAAAATAGTGACTATCAAAGGGAAATTGGTTTCCGTTTTATTTTATGAGGGCGTATTTAGGTTCCTAAACCACCCTAAAATCGGTGATTGGTACCTAAATCAACCCTATTTTTCCAAGTTTATGGAATAAAAGTCTAGAGAGTCTTCAATGGTTGAATAAAAAAAGATAGTCTAGTATCTAGTTAATTGTATCAGTGGGAGTTCGAAGAGAAGGAAAGTATAAAAGGTTGGTCCACACATAGTTGTCCTAAAATAATTGTATTAGACGAAAAAGCAAGCATCACTTTGCTATTTGCTAAGATTAAAAATCACAGTAAATTTTAAATTGCTCCCTATTCGTGTCCTACTTTTAAAAATGAGAAAAGTTTGGTAACGATTAGTATATAGACAGTGTATAATAGATTAAAAATAACGTGTGAATTGTTTTCATTATCTTTTTAAAGGCAATATATTTGCTCTAGAATTTCTCCTCCGAAACAATTTTCCCTAATGCAAACAGGCTAGCTTTTACTGTATTATTTGTTATGGAAAGAAGTCGACTTTAAAGGGGCTGTAAAAACTCGGATAGTCTTTTTAAAGGTAGTATAAATACAGGGCTCCCAGACCACCTATAATTACCTATAATTCTGAAGTGATCCTATAAAAACCTATAGTTTCATTTTTTAACCTATAATACCTATTTTTTTGGGGAATTTCTTCAATTTCGGTGATAAAATTCGAAAGGAATGAACTATATAACTATAAAAATTATACTTTTGCTTGAAAAAGTACAAATGATTGCAAAAAACCAAGTTGTAGCAGAAAGGTTTCCTCTCCTAGGTCACTGGTAATTATTACTCAATTTTTTTAGAGGTTAGGTAGACTGTCGAGAGGGGCATGAGCAGCTAGTAGTGCCAAAGAAAGGCAGAGGGACAGGCCTAGAGGCTATAGAACATATATTGCATTACATTTCAGCGAAACCTATCTATAAAACCCCTATTTTTCAAAACTAAAAACTATAAAAAGTCCTATAAATTGATATTTTTGGACCTATAAATTACCTATATTTTTGGCTTTTAAAACCTATAATACCTATAAATTTTTCTGGGCTATGCGCTGGGAGCCCTGTAAATACTTTATCCATAGACGTAAGAAATATATTTTAATATAAAAGCCAAAAGCTATATTTTGTTGATAACATTCAGTGAAATATTTTATACACCGCTTAATTAACCTAATTTTAAGGGTTAAAGTGAGGGGAGGGGGTGTAAACCGCTGACTTTAACCTTTTGGGGTTTATACCTAAAAAGAAGAGATTTGATTGGTTTACTTCCCCCGTCTCTCAGAGTCAGAGGGTATCCAGGGTCAGCGGGATTCAAAATGGTGGTCGGCCTGGAAGTGCAAAATTTATTAGTACTCATTTAAATTTCGTTTTTCGCAATTAAATTATTTTTTTTAACAAAATATCATATTTTATGGCAAAAGTAAAAGTTAAAATAAACTCGCGCGTCAAAATTTTTAGTTTCGGATAGCTTTTGTCGAGAAACCGCGGATGAATACGAAATCGCGCGCCAAGCGGTTTGCCGCGTCTTCATTTTGCAACGTGAATTAACGAAGCCTCGCGAGACACTTTTCATGTCTATAATTACGATCGTTATTTTCAAAACGGGCCATAATTAACATAACGCTAATATGTTTGGACAGTGCAACTTCTATCCTTTCTTGGTTTGGACTATTAAAAAGGCTGAGAAACCAACCAGTTCAACATACAAATACAAGTTACAGTAGGCCTAGGTAAAACAATGAAAGGTCGGTTTAAGTCGAAGAAGACCCAAAATACCATCATCGCCTAATTCAGTACTGAATACTACAATGACTATTCGGATAATTGAAAACAAAATCTAACAAGGATTCGAGACATTATACATGGATTCAACATTCAACTTATAATTAACATTCAACATATAATCAATATTCAACATAAAATCAACAATTGGGTAAGTAGATACCATTTTCTTTTACGCAAGGTCAAAACTACGGTTACGAAAGGGCAAGGTTAGGCCTAGGTTTTTTTTTTTTATTTTTTTCTTGTATGTTCCAGTGTTTTTGAAAGAGCTAGTATTCAAAGGCCTAACAGCTCTTGTTATCACAAATTTTACGATACAAAAATAATTCATGTTAAAGGGCGAAATGTTCGTAAAAGCTTCTAATTATGAGGCCAGTAAGTTAAGCCTCGGTCACGTGATTAATGAAATCGTAAAGTAGGTTATGTAGTAATAGTAATACGGATCATATTTTAAAAATTCATTCATATAAGCAAGAGAAGGGGTTACGAGTTTTCTATTACACCTCCAAAAAAAAAATACGTTGGACTATTTCGTGATCAACCTGTTGGCATTTTTTCGTGGTTCTCACGGATGGGTGGAGAGCGAATGGATAATAGAAAGCGGAAGCCTATTTAGATGAATGAGGGGGCACCGTGTAGGGAAATGAGGTCCCCTCCTCCGTGAGAGCGGGCTCCCGTTTTTAAGCATTATATAGTAATAGGCAGAGGTTCACGAAAGGTCAGATTAAATGTTTGGCCAGCTAAATCCCCGGTTGTTTTTTTTTATTTATTTGGGAGGTGAAGGTCAACCACAATTTAATATTAGCGCCGCGGTCAAAGGGTGCCATTTCCATCGGAAAACATTTTATACACAAATCCTATATTCTCATTGTTGTTCGAGTCAACTCGTGAGAATTTGATATCACAATTTATTGCAAGAGTCCAAATTTATTTAGTGACTCAATAGGACCTATGAAAGTAACCTTAATTAGTGTATTTTACAATTTTGGTTAATAAACCAATTCTTAACGTAAGTTGTAAAACTATTCTTATACAGTTATGTAAAATATTTTGATCGAACCGCTGATTTGTGAGGAACATTAATTTGAAAAATGTTAAATCTTATTTAAAGATCCATCGGCAAATATTTTAAAACTATAAATTCTTATACATTTACAAAGCCACGTGTTTTTCGGTCCATCTTTCAACATTCAAATTTTCACTAGACAATCTCGGGATGGTTGGCCTCTTCCCATAATCTAAGAGATGTTGTCTGAGGTCGAGTTATCGTGAGAGAGTCACCCATAAGGTCATCGGGTTGAAGAAAAAAGGACTTTCCCAGTTTCCCCCCAATCCAATCCCCATGACTTCGATCCAAGTGAGAAAAAAATAGGACGGGGTTATCTCTTGTAAAAAGTAGTTTGATCCCAATATGATCCTTACCCTAACCTTGGACCTCCTTTGGGTAGGGTAGGACCAGAGCCCTCTATAATAATAATTTGTTGTTAAGGCGTGTTTATTAAAGGACAAGTGACATAAGTCTCGCGATAAACATATTTGTAAGTTTCAATACTATATGATGATCACTCCGCGTAAATGATAAATTATTTCCGTAAAACACTCTGTGCATTGATTAAGTGTAACTTTTTGCTGCTTTTGTTAAAGCTAAATACGGGCTCAGTTACTACTTAACCACTTTAAAGGTTGTTACAACCTGGAAAAATCAGGGAATTTGGAAATGGGCCCAAAAGGTCATGGAAAACTTGAAAAGTCAGGGAATTTGAAAATGGGCCTAAAAAGTCAAGGAGTTTGAAACTGAGCCCAAATGGTCAGATAAATTAAATATTCTGGTACCTGTCAAGGAACTGTTTATGATTGGTTGACCAATTATTTCTAACATAATTATTATAAACTGAAAATGTTTTCTCACATTCTGAGTAAACTATCAATCCTGATTGATAAACTCTGTCAAATAAAAAGTGGGAATTGCCAAGAGCTCGTCCATAATCATAAATTAATGAAAAATTCGTCAGGGAAATTAATTAGAAATGGTCAGGGAAAACCTGGAAAATTAAATTCTAACATTTTGTACGAGCGCTATTCAAAGCAGATGATAATTATAGGACTTATGTATTGTTTAATCAATGGGCGGGTCATATACAGGGTTGCCACAGACCTGGAAAACCTGGAAAACCTGGAAAAGTCAGGGAATTTCAAAATTGGTATAAAAAGTCAGGGAAAAGTCAGGGAATTTTAAAATTGTCCAAAGGTCAGGGAAAAGTCAGGGAATTTTCATATTATCCAAAAATAAATTTCTGGAATCTCATAGTATGGATTCAGTTAGACCAGGGAGGCTTCCATAAATATGTGGAAAAATTTATTATATGGGATCAGAGCCTTCCAAACATTTATGGAAAGTCCCTATTGAGAAAAGCACGTTATTTATGAATACTTTCTCACAGTATACTGTCTAACAGAACACCTATTTTTGGGGAGAGCTGATTCACACTAGGGAGACCACGGACCGTGTATATACCGGACGAGAATTCGCCAGCCTTCCACTGTACAAAAAAACTTCCCCGAGCATTGGGCTCGGAAGCGAGAGAGAAAATACTCGTACAAGGTCATTTTTTATTATTTCTCGTGACTCTTGTGTCACGTGAGAGCGAAATTTCAAAATGGTTATCCTAGCGATTTAAAGACACGCGCCAATTTGAATTTAATAAATGACCTTGTACGATTATTTTCTGGGCTCTATTGAGAGTCGGTGCACGGGGCAGAAAAACGCTTGCTTTTCTCGTCCGGTATATACACGGTCCGTGGGGAGACCTCCCACGCCAATCTCTAGCAAATCTTGGAGTTCCCATTCAACGCAAAAAGGAGTTTATATAGTCTTCAAGAGGAGTTACTACTAATTTAAACCTTTAAATTGGTCAGGGAAAAATGGTATAGATGGTCAGGGAAAACCTGGAAAAGTCAGGGAATTTTGTTATGGAAAATCTGTGGCAACCCTGATATAAATCCAAAGTCTCTGAAACATCCTGGGGATCGGCTAAAGGCTTGAACACCGATTACGTATAGATATTAGAACTATGTACTATACTATGTCGTAAATAACCCAGTGTTATCTTCCCATAGACCCTTGTACAGTCGAAATCAGGCAGCCGTTATTGCTTTATTGGTCCCACCGCAAAGTTGCAACGTGGAGGACAGTATGGAGAGTCAATTCGGCCCTCTTGTTTTTGGAAAAGTGACTACCCGCAGCGAAAACAAATATGACAATTCCCTATTCACAGTGAAACAGAGCTAAAATAGGGCGCCACCATATTTGTTTTTCTGACAGCCAGGGTCGCTGTAGTCCCACTCAAAGGCGAAATTGACTTTCCATAATTTCCTCCATGGTTACCAAGTTGAAATTGAGCTCTAAACAAATTTGAACTTGTAAGCCAAACCGAAAGACCCAAGAGATTTTCTCTTTAAATCCCTCAATGAAAACATGTGAAAAGGTCTGGATGCGTGGCGCGGTGTTTTGGCCTATTTCCACATCGCGATATCGGGTGAAATCTTTGATGAAAAAATTACACTGTGAATGGATAAAGATGGGGTGTTTTTTTTAAGAAGCGGTTTTTAAAAATCGGGAGAAAAGGAACAGTTTTTTTTTTTTTTTTTTCTTGCAAGGAAGACGCGGAAACGCGAAAAAGTCCGGGGAGAGTTTGGATTCGGGCCTCGTACAAAGTTTGTTGATGGTGTAGTTTGCTTGGAAAGTAAAGTTTAAACGCGTCCCATGGAACTTAGGCCCGGGCGAGCGTCACTTCCGGTTGAAAACGAAGGGAGAAAATGGGAAGGGAGGGTGGGGTTCCTCCCCGCGCGCGCGGCGGGCCTTCCCTTTTCTTAAAGACGTTCCTCCCTGATGAATGGGAGACATTTAAATACGACAACGAGAGGGGGAAAAGAGGGATTTTTAAATCTCACCATCGTAAATAAGCGACAACGTGTGAAAAGGAACATTTTTCCGGGACTTTTAAATATTTTTTCATCGGATTTTAGCTTAAAATTATGCATCGAACGTGCGAAAGATGAATTTGCTTTTATTATTAAAGGGGCCCTAATGATAAAAAAAATTCAATGAAACTACAATCATAAATACAATAAAATCCATTTTTTCTTAAATATTTATTATGCTAATACATACACGTATACTTGTTAAAATTATAATATATATTCTCGGCTAGATAAAATTCAAATTATTAAATGTAGACTTAATTTCAGATTTTTATATAATATAACCTAATTTGAATTCCAAATTTGATACTTTTAAATCCTATAACCATTATTTTGATTCTGGAAACCCTGAAAATTGAGTTTTGGTTGGATTAATGTAAATCAGTCGGATTTCTTTCATATTTATTTCACAACCAAAGTTGTAGGGCTACCACAAAGCCTATTCTGGGTGGTTGTCAGGACAAATACAATTATAAGTTTAAGTGGTTTTAAGCGATTGAAAAAATAATAATATTTCTTAATAATAATCTCAAGGCGAGGGCAAGTTCGTAAGAGTTTCCGATCATTGGTTCGTTTGAGAACATACGTCTGTGTCGGATTAATGAGAATACTACTTCATGGTTGAAAAAAAGCTTAACTAAAAGTTTATTTAATGAACTGTTTTTCGGTTTTTCTCTACCACGGAGTAGCAATACCTTTAATTTAATAATATTAGAAGTTATTCACCATTCTCAATAATGTTTTGGTATTCCGTTTGAAAGGACTATCCGCGATTTTTAAAGCCCCTTTCAAGTCGATTTCTTTTCTGGCTTAGCGGACGACCTTGACCATAGCAAATTGTACAGTCAAAGCGAGGCTGTGCGTAAGGGAAGATGATTTTAAAGGAGCTAATTTTAGAGCAGATAGGGGCCTTTCAAAAGAGTAGAAATTAAAACAAAAATGATACGATAACACGCGCGACAGTTTGTTTCCTAACTAACTTGCACCGATTTTGGATAACATTTGTTATTTTAAATACTAGTTTGTTAACTTCTTGTCACCAACTTTCCAAGTTTCGAAATAGATGTTCTGTCAAAATCCTAGGGCTCATTTTGTATTGTAAAAACTCCTTTCATGGAAAGAATTTTTAGTATTTTGACAAATCCAACGTGAGAAAATTCAGATTATAGAAATTCGAAAAGATGTAAATTTAGGGATCAAATTGCAATTTTAAAATTGGACCACCCACTTTGGTACGGAATCAGTTGGACAATATATTGTAAATCCCACGAGTGACTGAATTTACAGTTCGGCCATGAATAATTAGGTTTAGTAATTATAATTGAAAGTTATCCTTTACGGAAGATTTATTTTACACGGTGAATAACTTAAAATTATATTGCAAACGTTGAAACTGCATTCACATCTATATGACTAACAAAAATATTTTTGTTTGTTAGATTGGAGATGGTGGTAAAATATCACCATCGAATATCTAATATAACCGCTCGTAAATATATTAATAAAACACCAGAGATAACGTTTTGTTGATTTTAGTTTTTCAAATACAAAAACCATGAAAATTATCATAATTTTTTTTATATATATATAAATATTGAGGGACCCCCAAATAAGGAATATATTAAAGATTTGTATTTCATTCATAGAGAAGAAATATCATCATTTTGTTGACCCTTCTATGAGTAGAAACCAAAATTCCCCTAGCAATTTTAACTTCTAAAGAACAAAGAAGTTATGACTCTAAGAAAGTTTCAAGGGGCATCTCTTGATTCTATGCTAAGTTCGTTAGAAAAGGGAAGAGCTTAACTCTGATAGAACCGGACTGAACCATGCCGCGAGAGAGTGTTGAGGGGTAAATTGGGGCCAACTGGAGCTCGCGAAGTTTTTAATCGATTTTTCCCATATCTAATTTCTTTAGATTAGAGGAAAACTAACGACAAATTAAGGAGTGGGATGCAAAATTATTGTTGGTTCAAGTTTGGGTTTTGGTTCTTGGCTAATTCCACGCCTCGTGCTTTCTGTTCCTTCAAACTCTTTGAACAGACTGGGTGTACAATTGTTTTTCAGCTAATTAACAAATGGAGTAGAAAATGATGGAACAGTTGAATTTTAACAACGCTTTTACCCCTTTAATGCACTTAAATTATAATTAAATATTTAAATTAGTATTAAATAATTTTTTAAACATGATTCTATAAGGGTTAATAATGACGCAATTTTAAGTCGACTTTTAACATAAAAAACTCGTATAATTAAAGTGCCGTTAGCCGTTAGATTTAAAGGTTCTAAAATTAATTTCTAGACACCTTTAAAAGTAACGTTATCCGCTCTCGCCACGGGGAGGCCGCACTTAGAGAGAGCATTTGAATATATTTTAAATCCACTTCCCTCACTCAGAGTCATGAGAGAAGTGGTTTTAAAATATATTCTTATTTTTTTTTATCATTTTTCTTTATTTTTATCGTTTTTTTTTTATTTTTATATATATTTTTTATTTTTTTAATTATTATTTTTTTTCGATGAACTTTTTCAAAAACGCCCATTCCTAGAATAAAAATTTCAAACACTTTTTTAGAGGTCCAAAAGGGGAAATCCTAGCGGGTCCAAGGGGGGAAATCCTAGCGGGTCCAAGGGGGGAAATCCTAGCGGGTCCAAGGGGGGAAATCCTAGCGGGTCCAAGGGGGGAAATCCTAGCGGGTCCAAGAGGGGAAATCCTAGCGGGTCCAAGGGGGGAAATCCTAGCGGGTCCAAGGGGGGAAATCCTAGCGGGTCCAAGGGGGGAAATCCTAGCGGGTCCAAGGGGGGAAATCCTAGCGGGTCCAAAGGGGGAAATCCTAGCGGGTCCAAAGGGGGAAATCCTAGCGGGTCCAAAGGGGGAAATCCTAGCGGGTCCAAAGGGGGAAATCCTAGCGGGTCCAAAGGGGGAAATCCTAGCGGGTCCAAAGGGGGAAATCCTAGCGGGTCCAAAGGGGGAAATCCTAGCGGGTCCAAAGGGGGAAATCCTAGCGGGTCCAAAGGGGGAAATCCTAGCGGGTCCAAAGGGGGAAATCCTAGCGGGTCCAAAGGGGGAAATCCTTCCGGGGTCAAAGGGGGAAATCCTTCCGGGGTCAAAGGGGGAAATCCTTCCGGGGTCAAAGGGGGAAATCCTTCCGGGGTCAAAAGGGGAAACCCTTCCGGGGTCAAAGGGGGAAACCCTTCCCGGGTCAAAGGGGGAAACCCTTCCCGGGTCAAAGGGGGAAACCCTTCCCGGGTCAAAGGGGGAAACCCTTCCCGGGTCAAAGGGGGAAACCCTTCCCGGGTCAAAGGGGGAAACCCTTCCCGGGTCAAAGGGGGAAACCCTTCCCGGGTCACAGGGGGAAACCCTTCCCGGGTCAAAGGGGGAAACCCTTCCCGGGTCAAAGGGGGAAACCCTTCCCGGGTCAAAGAGGGAGACCCTTCCCGGGTCAAGGGGGAAACCCTTCCCGGGTCAAAGGGGGAAACCCTTCCCGGGTCAAAGGGGGAAAACCTTCCCGGGTCAAAGGGGGAAAACCTTCCCGGGTCAAAGGGGGAAACCCTTCCCAGGTCAAAGGGGGAAAATCTTCCGGGGTCAAAGGAGGAAACCCTTCCGGGTCAAAAACGGGGAAGCCTTCCGGGTTAAAAACGGGGAAGCCTTCCGGGTTATAAACGGGGAAGCCTTCCGGGTTAAAAACGGGGAAGCCTTCCGGGTTAAAAACGGGGAAGCCTTCCGGGTTAAAAACGGGGAAGCCTTCCGGGTTAAAAACGGGGAAGCCTTCCGGGTTAAAAACGGGGAACCCAGGCGGGTCAAAAACGGGGAACCCAGGCGGGTCAAAAACGGGGAACCCAGGCGGGTCGAAAACGGGGAACCCAGGCGGGTCGAAAACGGGGAACCCAGGCGGGTCGAAAACGGGGAACCCAGGCGGGTCGAAAACGGGGAACCCAGGCGGGTCGAAAACGGGGAACCCAGGCGGGTCGAAAACGGGGAACCCAGGCGGGTCGAAAACGGGGAACCCAGGCGGGTCGAAAACGGGGAACCCAGGCGGGTCGAAAACGGGGCACCCAGGCGGGTCGAAAACGGGGCACCCAGGCGGGTCGAAAACGGGGCACCCAGGCGGGTCGAAAACGGGGCACCCAGGCGGGTCGAAAACGGGGCACCCAGGCGGGTCGAAAACGGGGCACCCAGGCGGGTCGAAAACGGGGCACCCAGGCGGGTCGAAAACGGGGAACCCAGGCGGGTCGAAAACTGGGAACCCAGGCGGGTCGAAAACTGGGAACCCAGGCGGGTCGAAAACGGGGAACCCAGGCGGGTCGAAAACGGGGAACCCAGGCGGGTCGAAAACGGGGAACCCAGGCGGGTCGAAAACGGGGAACCCAGGCGGGTCGAAAACGGGGAACCCAGGCGGGTCGAAAACGGGGCACCCAGGCGGGTCGAAAACGGGGCACCCAGGCGGGTCGAAAACGGGGCACCCAGGCGGGTCGAAAACGGGGAACCCAGGCGGGTCGAAAACGGGGAACCCAGGCGGGTCGAAAACGGGGAACCCAGGCGGGTCGAAAACGGGGAACCCAGGCGGGTCGAAAACGGGGAACCCAGGCGGGTCGAAAACGGGGAACCCAGGCGGGTCGAAAACGGGGAACCCAGGCGGGTCGAAAACGGGGAACCCAGGCGGGTCGAAAACGGGGAACCCAGGCGGGTCGAAAACGGGGCACCCAGGCGGGTCGAAAACGGGGCACCCAGGCGGGTCGAAAACGGGGCACCCAGGCGGGTCGAAAACGGGGCACCCAGGCGGGTCGAAAACGGGGCACCCAGGCGGGTCGAAAACGGGGCACCCAGGCGGGTCGAAAACGGGGCACCCAGGCGGGTCGAAAACGGGGCACCCAGGCGGGTCGAAAACGGGGCACCCAGGCGGGTCGAAAACGGGGCACCCAGGCGGGTCGAAAACGGGGCACCCAGGCGGGTCGAAAACGGGGCACCCAGGCGGGTCGAAAACGGGGCACCCAGGCGGGTCGAAAACGGGGCACCCAGGCGGGTCGAAAACGGGGCACCCAGGCGGGTCGAAAACGGGGAACCCAGGCGGGTCGAAAACGGGGAACCCAGGCGGGTCGAAAACTGGGAACCCAGGCGGGTCGAAAACTGGGAACCCAGGCGGGTCGAAAACTGGGAACCCAGGCGGGTCGAAAACTGGGAACCCAGGCGGGTCGAAAACTGGGAACCCAGGCGGGTCGAAAACTGGGAACCCAGGCGGGTCGAAAACTGGGAACCCAGGCGGGTCGAAAACTGGGAACCCAGGCGGGTCGAAAACTGGGAACCCAGGCGGGTCGAAAACTGGGAACCCAGGCGGGTTAAAGAAGGGAAACCCTGGGTGGCTAAAAAAAGGAACCCCAGGCGGGCCAAAAAAAGGAAACCCTGGGTGGCTAAAAAAAGGAACCCCAGGCGGGCTAAAAAAAGGAAACCCTGGGTGGCTAAAAAAAGGAAACCCTGGGTGGCTAAAAAAAGGAAACCCTGGCGGGCTAAAAAAAGGAAACCCTGGCGAACTAAACAGGGGAAATGACCCAGCATAAGTTAGATCAAAAAAGTCACTTACGTTAGGATTCACGCATAGAGGACATAGCTTTAAATCCATGTTGGAAGACGAACAGTTTGCAAATATTCCGTTATTCAAGGCAGTCTGGAAAAATAAAAGAAAATTCAGAGTTAGTTTTACGGTTATTGTATAACGCTAAAATTTCAAAACTTACCGAGCTAAAACGAGAGCTGTTCAGAGTAAAGGTTTAAACTTCAAAATGGCGCCTGCGCGTGAATTTTAAAATAACGGTTGGAAATTCGCGAGCGCGTGATCGAGGCTATGACTCATGCAACTTGGCTCAATTCGGACTTCGTCTCGCGCCAAGCATTATTTGTAAATTTGTAATACCTCTACACTGTGCAGTCGTAAAATACATGCTAATTTTCTTTTCAAGAATTGAAAAAAATCCCGAAGCTGTCGGCGCGCGCGTGACGTCAGTTTTACGATTGAATTTACTTTCGCCATAGAAAATAATGCTAAAAAGTCCGATTTGATTCGCGGTTCCTGGTAAAAATTTAAACGAAATCGTTTCGTGGTAATTTTATTAATATTAAATATATCTTTAATTATAATATTATCTAATATGAAAGGTGTTAAAAACAATAATGACTGAAATACAGCCCTATACCGAGCCGGATTAAGCGATTTGGCACCCGGGGCAAAAATTATACACGCTAGGATTTATCACCTGATTTCTTGGGCGCCAATTTTTGGCTAGCGCACGGGGGCAGGTGCCCCCTCTGCCCCCCTTAATTCGGCCCTAGTCGTATATATTGCTAAGTAGATTAGTATTCTTTTTGGATGTAAACTAAGGTTTTTAAACCTAGTATTCTTTAGATAAACAGCTGTTTATGTGGGAATTTTAGACCAATGCCTACAGGAAAGCTATGACAAAGCTTGATCGAGATCCTTATTTTAAGAAAGAATCAGAGACGTCGACTATAAACTAGGCGTTGCCAAGTTGATGGTTTCTCTTTAAACATTTGCAAGGTGTAAATTATGATATGGTATATTTTTGTTTATTTTTTAAAATCAATCAATCAAGTAATAAGGGATAGATTTCTCCGTTTCAAAAAATGATTTCAACTGGTGTAATAATGACATCACTGTTTGGTGAGAAAAATTTCACCATTTGGTTTAAACCTTTGATTGATTTTTTTCATTTCAAATTTTCAATATTGTTTGTTTTGAATTTTTGAATTTTTATTGTCAGAATTATGTAATAGGGGCGCATCAAACGCTGTTGAGGGCGCGCTGATTTAAACAGAGTTAGTACACGACTTGGAAAACCTGGAAAAGTCATGGAATTTGGAAATTGGCCCACAAGGTCAGGGGAAAGTAGGGGAATTTGAAAATTGCCCCAAATTAAAAGGTCAGGGAGTTTGAAAACAAGCCCAAATGGTCAGAGAAATTAAATATTTTGGTACGTGTCAAGGATCTGTTTATGATTGGTTTACCAATTAATTGTAACATAATTACTTTAAACTGAAAATTTTTGCCTAAAGATTCAATTTTTTTCTTCTATTCTGAGTAAATTATAGATCCTGATTGATAAACTATGTCAAATAAAAAGTGAGAATAGTCCTGGTCGATTTGCCGGAAATGGGCCCTTGTCTCGTAGCCGCGCCGCCATCTTTTTGTAGTAACAGGCTGCCAGACTATTTCTTATTTTATTTCCCACAAACCAAATTCAAGTTGTTAGTCCAACGCTTCCTATATGATAAATATAGGAGGCGTTGGTTAGTCTGTAGCTATTTTCACACTACAAAAAGATGGCGGACGATCACGTGACAAAAAGTTTTCCCCGCCAAAATTTTCGCGAGGTTCTCTAGACTTCCGGTTTTGGAAATCGACCAGGACTATTGCCAAGAGCTCGTTCATCGTAAGAATAAATTCGTGTAACACGAATTTATTCTTATGAACGAGCTCTTGGAAATTCCCCCTTTCTATTTGTAGAGCTCGGAATCGGATATCCATTATCTTCTGTTATTCGTATATTTTCAGATAATTTTATTTTCGGATAAATTGTTTTGTAACTAAAAAATTAAATTTGTATATTCGTATAGTTAAATGTGTAAGGTTTACCCGAAGATAAGCCTTTGGCACTTTATCTACGAACAAATTACTCGTATTCAAACGTATAACGACGGATAAGAAAATTTACATTTCCAGAATTAGTCTAAAATAAAAGAAAAATATTTCAAATTGACTTTTAATTAATAATAATAAAACAACGAAACTAAGATTTTAAATCATTCATTATTTTTCACGAAAATAAATTTTGAATTTTTTTATCCGAACTCGTAACACGGATAATGTTCTAAGATAAGGCCATTTTTGGATAAAAACGTATCTGGATTATGTTTTTTTACTTTAACTCGAATGAAAAATAGTCTATTTTTAATCAAACAGATAATATACACCAGAATTTAGTAGATTTTATCCAATTAATAAAAAGTATACGAATTCCGAGCTCTATTCGTGTAAAATATTAAAATTGGTGAGGGAAATTATTTAGAGATGGTCAGGGAAAACCAGGAAAAGTCTGATCGCAAGGAAAAAGGTGGAAAATAAAGGGGCCCATTTTATTTTAGTACACTGGTTGCAAAATCGCTTAATCCGGCCCTTCAGGAACCGCTATAGTTTAAGAACAGAACTAGGCTAAACTAACACTGTTCAAAAAACCCGTTCATACTTTTTACAATATAGGATAGATATTAAATTTTAGTATTAAATAGAAACCGTCTGTATAGGTAAGAGATTTGTAAACCTGGCGCGGTTCCGCTACGTTGGAACTCATTAAGCATAACGCGCGACATAACGTTACGGCTAGTAGAATTCTCCCACAACTTTTTTTTTAACAAACGTATATTCATAACGAAGATTTCCCAGTGATCTGGCAGCTATTGAGCTCTCGTTTCCAAATAGAATCCCACGCCAATAAAGCCAACCTCGTCCAACCCACTCAAAAATACCCTCGCTAACGGACTGTTACCATAGGTATATTAAAAATAAATAAATAATTTTTACATATGTAAGGGGCCCCCTTTAAAAATACTATTGTTATATGGATCAAAACCCAATTTTAGCGATGTTCGAAGCGCCTATTGTAAATAAATTTAGAAAAGGATGGGTGTACGTCGAGGTATGTCTAATTTATTTAAATTTAAAGTCCACGTGTAAGATAAAAATAGAACTTTTCAATTTTTTTTTAATTATCTTATTTGGAAAATTGTGTTAACCATCCAAATAACGTTAAATTTATATACTTAATAAGCTATAGAAATAGGAAATGACGTTACGTCATTCTATCTACTTTTCTTTTTATCTAGATCTATAGAAAGGTTTTTATATTCACGACCAAATCCATGTCGTCTGCTATTGTATTTTCTCATGGGAATGTTTCGGTCGCGAACAAACTATAGGGCAAGGTTTATGAACCTTTTTTTAGTAAAACTTATTAAATGCGGAGTAAATCTTTATTGGCAACAAAAAGTGATTGAAGAGTAAGTTTATTACACCTTTAATTGGCAGAGCCTTTATCTCTGTGAATTGTTTATTTCAACATAAACTTGGGCAGCTAATCCGAGGTGAAATGAACTTGAACAATTTAATTGCTATTTGTATACATAGTTTTCTATAAAGGGCGAAGTAAAATTTCAGATATTAAAACCTGCAGGCGTTCATAAGCGTCCCCTAAGGACAATAATCAATTAAAGTGAGAATGCATCCTAACAACCAGTGATTTTTTTTATCGATTCCTTATGTCGAATAAATATATCTAATCCATCAGTAAAAATTTTACAAAAAATACTAAACTAGAAATAAATTTAAAACTTACACGGAAAATAGGCTTATTAGCTAGATTCATGGGATCCTGAATTTCCTCGCATTGATGGGTCTGCGAACAATAAGCAAAGGCCGTCGTTAAGGCGAGATCTCCATGAGACTTTCAATAATATTCGATTTATATCTGATACATCAATGCGAAGAAATTCGTGATCTCCATGAATTCAGCTAAGCCTATTTTTCGGGTAAGTTTTTTTTTTATTACTCTTATTTAAGCGATAAGGAATCGATATAAAATCACTTGTTGTTTGGTTGCATTCTCCCTTTAATAGTAGAATTATCTAGAAGCTTGTAGCATGGATTAATCAACCTCACAGGGATAATTCACTCTGGTAAAATGATTGTTCGAATCGCACCCTGATGACAAAAATTGTCTACACCGGAAGTTTCTAGCTACCGATACACGGGGTGAAATATTGAAGGGGAAAAAACTCTAAAGCAGACGATGCTCTCATGGATTACTTCCGGATTTGTATCGTTAAGGGGGTAAAATTGAGGGGCCGGATAAAATGTCTGGCAGCCATGTTTGAAACAAACATATTCAACTACTAGTATAGCAAATCGTATCAGAGCGAATTATCCCTGTGAGGTTGATTAATCCATTTTGTAGCTTAGTTGAGAAGAGAACTGTTAGCCTCTCTACTTCATTTTGCGCAAAAAGGTTATTTACAACTATGGCAGAACAGTATATTTTCTTTATTATTCTTTAAATTCTATTGTAATGTCTTTTAGTGATGTTTTATTTCTATTTCTATTGTTTTTCATCGTTGCATTGGAAGTATTGAATATATTATCATAACGTTTTATATAATTTAATATTAAATATATATCAGTCCGTATTATTTTTTAAACTTGGTTTGACTTTGTGAAATTAATTCCAGCGATGAGAAATGATTCTCGGTAACTCTTGGGCTTTAGAATATAGGCCACGACATACTTTTTTGATTTTTCCCGTTGATTTTTGGGGCCCCTTTTCACCGACATCGTTTTAGCTACTTTCCGGCCTGGGATTCAACAGTCAACTTGTTCAATAGTTGTATACCAAACGGAAATATTAAAGGGGGCGATCGGCAGTTTTACCAAATTAAATAAAAATCCTATATTTTAAGGCTAAGAGGAGTGCCCTCAATTTCTTTAGTATAATATTCCGGTATAATACAGCTTTAGACCAGTTTGCAAAATTATTTATGGAGCGGATTAATTGATGATGTTAAACATAGCAAAAAATGTGTTTTTAATCGTGAGCCATGAATTAATAGGTGCCTTTTTAATTAAAGGGAAACTTGGAGCTAAAAATGGAACATTTTTGTGAAATTTTTCACAATTTTTAGACACATTTTTGGTGTTTAAATTAATTTCTGAAGTTTGGTAAAATTTGAAAAAATCCCTTTATTGCTCTGTAACAAGTTTCTTAATATATTTTGATGGTTAAAATATTCTTAAATACCATGTCAAAACACAGCAAAGGTAGTAATTTCCAGTTTAAGTCTCCAACTATGCCTAAATTCTTTTAGAATTTTTAGACTTAAACTTCTCGTGAAAACTGAATTGTTGATGCCAACTGCCAATAATTGAAAAATGACGTACAAAAATTTGAAAAATTCCGTGAAAAATCACGGGACATAAAATACAAATTCATGAATAGAAAAGCATTTTTTTGATTAACTTCACCCAGAATTTTATGATTTTTTTCTAACTTTACTAGAATTTTCCCGAAATTTTCCAGAACTTCCCAGACCTTTATAGAACTTTAAAGAATTTTACAGACCTCTCCAGAACTTTCTGGAACCTTCTAGAATATTCTTGAAAAAGTTACGGACGTACGGAGGTGTAGAAAATTATGGAAAAGTTCTAAAAAGGTCTGAAAGTTCTTGAAAATTTTCTATAGTAAAGTCTAGAAAAATCTGTAAAATTCTGGATCACGTTAATTTCAAAGACGAACTCTCATTGGCGTCGGTAATTCTGTCGTTTTATTTCAGTCTAGAAATTTGGCGACTTTGATAATTAACCGCGAATGTTTTAAGGCATATTTAACAAATCATATCGATTAAAAAACTTCTTTCCAGAGTCTATCCTTTTAATAAGACTCGATTTTCGTGTGAAAATTGGTCGGGGACATTCTCGGCCACGTGACCTTTCAGTGATTTCTTTCTAATATTAGTTTTTGATCGAATCAAGATCCCTTATAGCGCGAAACCGCGTGGGAGTCAGCTAGGGTTATACGACTCCGATCTCCAAATTGAACCTTATTTTTTCGGTAATGAGCGCGAGCGCGGTGATCGTAGAAAGTTATTGAGGGTGTTTTTGACACCCGCCGACGTCCTCCGTGAGAAAATATCTCCCCCAATCTCTTATTATATTGACGTTGTATCAACTATTGTCGGTAGCGTTGCCGAAACGAAACCCCGTATAAGGTCAATGACGTTCCTATTTCGTTTATTACGCCTCGAAGGAGCGCTAATAGGTTACTGCGAAATGCTTCGATGGGAAACCGTTATTGGTTGGCTCTCGTCTAGTATAGAGCGATTCACTTTTTGGGGCAATTTGGATCGAGTGCTGCTGGGTGCGTGGTGGGAACTTATAATCCCGGCTTTTTTAAGGTTCACCTTTAATGTTTCAACCGCATGCGATCGTTCCCTGATGGTGTAAGACTCCTGTTCAAAAAGTGTTAGCGCAATTGGTTAATCTGAGGCGGATTGATACAGTCTCAACCAATAACTAGATTGAGACAAATAATGCGTATGTTTTTCGATAATTACCATTTTAAAGGCCCTTTAAAGTCGCCTTCTTTTCTTGCTTAGCAAGTGACCTTCGACATAACTAATTGTACATTCAAAGCTAGTCTATGATTTATTCTAGAGCAGATAGGGACGCTATCGAATAATAAATAGTTACTTAATGCACTATAATTCCTCTCGTAACGCCTTTACTTTTCTTTGCGATCGAAAACCACTAGCTTTGCAACATTCTTGCTGCTAGGCTTGCTAGCAACCAATCAGTACCCTCCCCCAGTTCGAAAAATGATCCCATAATGGGGTATGCGCGCGTAAGAATTTCCAGTGAAATTTCTAGCCTTCAAACTAATTTAAAAGTCGTAATTGTAACGATAATTTTAAAAGCTTGTTAAAGGGACGTCTCTACAAAGTCATACCTCACACCTTATTGAATAAATTAACGCGGGGCATAAGTATTACTAGTAACTGGTATAAAATCTTGGCTCTGAAAAAAATTCTCGTGGGAGCGACTATAATTCCCTATAAACCATCTTGTTAACTTTTCCCATGGCCCGGGTCGGATTAAGAATTTTCTCGGTTGCACCTCGCGCTGAAGGCTAAGCTGACGGGGGTCATTTGGGCCGTCGCTCCAAGTTATAATCAGACTGCGCGATGAGAGATCATCGTGTTTTGATGAGAGATCAAGAGATGAGGTGTATAAGGCTTCATCACGGAGTTAAGTTTTTTTTTTTTTGATTCCTCTCATCTCGTTCTTCCCCCATTGAGCCGGCGATTAGCACCACGAATTAATGATTTTATTAATTGCCGATAATGAACCGATCTTCGTAGAAACTTATCCCCTCTCTATATCACTTTATGCTCTCGGTAACCTTATTATAGCTATAGGGGGTCGTTAATTAGCAAGAAAAAAACCTGATCCGGGTTATCCAACTTATCCTTTATTTAACGTTTGATCCGTTTCTTTAACGTGGGATATATTTTGGAATTGATGGATGGGTCAAATCTGTTACATTTATATGGATATACCTACTGTTGAACTCTTTTTTTTTAAGCACTTTACAATGATTCGCTTTTTTAAGGCTCGTTCACAAGCGAGCGAGAATGCGTAACATTTCAATAGTGAAGTCAGAAACTAGTACCTGTTTCTATCGAAGATTTTGCATTTTTTCAAGGCTGGGTCAATATATAGGATTATATAGGATATATAGGGTTATCTATACTTTTTGTCAATATATAGGATTATCTATACTTTTTGCCTATCTTGAAAGCAACAAAAAGAGCCGTTAAATAGAACCTGTTTCTACGGAAGATTTTACCTTTTTTCAAGGTTGGGACGACGACGAAGTGAAGTTATACCCGCTTGAGACGAGGCGTAATTACAAGTGGTTTAATCAGATTTAAATATGATTGAGCCGGCTAGTTACGCCTCGTCTGTAAAGAGTATACACGTAGCTATAGTTCAGCTTATGGGGTCCTAAGCGGGCCTTTTTAGCCACACCACTTCAGTGGTGTAGGCTCTTACTATGACCCGTGCTGTCTGAAGTCTGAAGTCTGAAGTCAGATGTCTCAAGAAATGACGAAAATCGTCATCGAGTAGAAAAATGAGTAATCGTGTAGGTTTAAACCACAAATAACGCATAAATAGCTTTTAAGTAAATGTAAATTACTAATTACTACATTAATTTGACTGATCAAAGTAATGAAATACATTCGTCTACTCATTCTCTTTCCATCTATCCTATTACATTTTGTTTCATCCTTTTTGACCCCACCAGGGTTCGAACCTGGATTGTCATTGATTATTAAATTTGCGTATATTTGACGGCTTTAACCGCTCGACCACGGCACTATGACTAAAGCTTGCCACACGTTCTATATAAGCAAATATTAAATTATTTTTAAACCAAGAAACAGGAAGTCGCGTATGACAAAACCAAGCTAAAATCTTTTAAAACTTGGAGGATGGAAAACATTAAAAACAATGGAGGATGCCAAACTTATAACATGGAGGATGCTTATTTAAAAATAAAGTTTGACTTGAAAAATGAAAAAGTTTGACTTGAAAAATGAAAAAGTTTGACTTGAAAAATGAAAAAGTTTGACTTGAAAAATGAAAAAGTTTGACTTGAAAAATGAAAAAGTTTGACTTGAAAAATGAAAAAGTTTGACTTGAAAAATGAAAAAGTTTGACTTGAAAAATGAAAAAGTTTGACTTGAAAAATGAAAAAGTTTGACTTGAAAAATGAAAAAGTTTGACTTGAAAAATGAAAAAGTTTGACTTGAAAAATGAAAAAGTTTGACTTGAAAAATGAAAAAGTTTGACTTGAAAAATGAAAAAGTTTGACTTGAAAAATGAAAAAGTTTGACTTGAAAAATGAAAAAGTTTGACTTGAAAAATGAAAAAGTTTGACTTGAAAAATGAAAAAGTTTGACTTGAAAAATGAAAAAGTTTGACTTGAAAAATGAAAAAGTTTGACTTGAAAAATGAAAAAGTTTGACTTGAAAAATGAAAAAGTTTGACTTGAAAAATGAAAAAGTTTGACTTGAAAAATGAAAAAGTTTGACTTGAAAAATGAAAAAGTTTGACTTGAAAAATGAAAAAGTTTGACTTGAAAAATGAAAAAGTTTGACTTGAAAAATGAAAAAGTTTGACTTGAAAAATGAAAAAGTTTGACTTGAAAAATGAAAAAGTTTGACTTGAAAAATGAAAAAGTTTGACTTGAAAAATGAAAAAGTTTGACTTGAAAAATGAAAAAGTTTGACTTGAAAAATGAAAAAGTTTGACTTGAAAAATGAAAAAGTTTGACTTGAAAAATGAAAAAGTTTGACTTGAAAAATGAAAAAGTTTGACTTGAAAAATGAAAAAGTTTGACTTGAAAAATGAAAAAGTTTGACTTGAAAAATGAAAAAGTTTGACTTGAAAAATGAAAAAGTTTGACTTGAAAAATGAAAAAGTTTGACTTGAAAAATGAAAAAGTTTGACTTGAAAAATGAAAAAGTTTGACTTGAAAAATGAAAAAGTTTGACTTGAAAAATGAAAAAGTTTGACTTGAAAAATGAAAAAGTTTGACTTGAAAAATGAAAAAGTTTGACTTGAAAAATGAAAAAGTTTGACTTGAAAAATGAAAAAGTTTGACTTGAAAAATGAAAAAGTTTGACTTGAAAAATGAAAAAGTTTGACTTGAAAAATGAAAAAGTTTGACTTGAAAAATGAAAAAGTTTGACTTGAAAAATGAAAAAGTTTGACTTGAAAAATGAAAAAGTTTGACTTGAAAAATGAAAAAGTTTGACTTGAAAAATGAAAAAGTTTGACTTGAAAAATGAAAAAGTTTGACTTGAAAAATGAAAAAGTTTGACTTGAAAAATGAAAAAGTTTGACTTGAAAAATGAAAAAGTTTGACTTGAAAAATGAAAAAGTTTGACTTGAAAAATGAAAAAGTTTGACTTGAAAAATGAAAAAGTTTGACTTGAAAAATGAAAAAGTTTGACTTGAAAAATGAAAAAGTTTGACTTGAAAAATGAAAAAGTTTGACTTGAAAAATGAAAAAGTTTGACTTGAAAAATGAAAAAGTTTGACTTGAAAAATGAAAAAGTTTGACTTGAAAAATGAAAAAGTTTGACTTGAAAAATGAAAAAGTTTGACTTGAAAAATGAAAAAGTTTGACTTGAAAAATGAAAAAGTTTGACTTGAAAAATGAAAAAGTTTGACTTGAAAAATGAAAAAGTTTGACTTGAAAAATGAAAAAGTTTGACTTGAAAAATGAAAAAGTTTGACTTGAAAAATGAAAAAGTTTGACTTGAAAAATGAAAAAGTTTGACTTGAAAAATGAAAAAGTTTGACTTGAAAAATGAAAAAGTTTGACTTGAAAAATGAAAAAGTTTGACTTGAAAAATGAAAAAGTTTGACTTGAAAAATGAAAAAGTTTGACTTGAAAAATGAAAAAGTTTGACTTGAAAAATGAAAAAGTTTGACTTGAAAAATGAAAAAGTTTGACTTGAAAAATGAAAAAGTTTGACTTGAAAAATGAAAAAGTTTGACTTGAAAAATGAAAAAGTTTGACTTGAAAAATGAAAAAGTTTGACTTGAAAAATGAAAAAGTTTGACTTGAAAAATGAAAAAGTTTGACTTGAAAAATGAAAAAGTTTGACTTGAAAAATGAAAAAGTTTGACTTGAAAAATGAAAAAGTTTGACTTGAAAAATGAAAAAGTTTGACTTGAAAAATGAAAAAGTTTGACTTGAAAAATGAAAAAGTTTGACTTGAAAAATGAAAAAGTTTGACTTGAAAAATGAAAAAGTTTGACTTGAAAAATGAAAAAGTTTGACTTGAAAAATGAAAAAGTTTGACTTGACTCTCTACCTGTTTCCGGTTTATGCGGAAATTATTTTTGTATCCTGTTTCATATCATAAGTGGTGTGGCTTATTATGGGCTTGACCATCTTGTTCATTTGGTTTTCATCGGTTTTCATGGAACAACCGAATATATATATGAGGGGTGTTTCTCGAAACTCCTTTGATGGATCATGGATCGGTTGTGCTGAATAGTAATTTTGGTCGCTTCACAAGCTAGCCTTTCGTTTAGTTGAGTTTCTGTGGGAAGGCTTCAAGAAACATCGCGATTTAAATATATGAAATCTTCAAATTCAGAAAGATAGGTTAGATGAGTTTTTGTCGTTGGTTCACTAATATTTTACGTTACAAAACTACCTTTATCTCCAATGCGTTTCAACCCTATTCAATGTTGTATAGTCTACCTATTTTTCGCCAAAAAAAATCGCAAAAGAGTTAATCGAGGAATTTTTCCTCCTTAATTCACGATTCTTTCTAAAGTAATAAATCAATAGTACGAGTGCCGACACTAATTAAAATCAAATTAAAGGTAATTAGTTAAACTAGGTAAAGTACGTTATTTGAATATCGATGATTATATTAGATTGTATTCCTCTTTGAATTTTTAACGATTAAAAAGCTATAGCCCTCGATATAAGGAATCGTAGAAAGAGATGCCTGGAACATTGTTCGTGCTGCCAATTGAAGATGAAATAAACTATATGCCTAGTGAGCGAAAAATGAGAATCAGAGACTAACCAACCCAGAATGAACCGTACAATATAAGCGATTTATCTAGAGGCAATTTGTTGGTGGAGTGAAGCCAAAGACTACCATTTAGTCTTTGCTTCAAAACTGTTTGAACCACATCCAAGATTTAATGTGGTTTCAAAAATTATGCAGAATTTAAAAATTACGAATATGTATCTCAAAATATTTTTAACGTGTTTTTCAAGTGAAAATTTTAAATTTAATGAGAATATGATGAACATAATTTGACCCGTGTCAACCGGTTAAGTTTATATAATTAAGAAAACCTTTTAAAAAGTAATTTGCATTTTTATAAATGAAACAAGATGACAAAACACATTTTTTAATGTTTCAGGGGTGGCTAGTCTCTGGTAAAATGGAGATAAGAAGAGGGAGCCTATAGTATATTCAACTTAGAATTGATAGCGCGCATGAACATAGGGTAACCATTATCTCGGTTATTTATTTACTTAGAGATAAATGGAACCCTGGCTTTTCCTCGTTATACCATTTCGTGTCTTCATGACCGTTGTAATATCGTAAAATTGAGATCGAAGAGAGAGAGAGAGGCTGGGTGAAGGTGAGGGATTGGGATAAAAATGGGAAGGTCCACGTGCGCGCGGACCGTGAGAGAATCCGTTGCTGCAAGGGCGAGATAGCCGCTGTAGTACGCGCGCTGTGTGTTGGTTGACGGTTGGACCAACTGATCCCTGAATTTGGCATACGTTACGAACGCCGTTACACTTTGCCCCCGTTCGCCAAATATTCTGGGATCCCTAAATGCTAAATAGTTTATACAGTGGGAAAATAATTTCGATGGGAACTTTTTGTAATTTTTACATCATTTGCTAACGGACCACATTTTAGATTGGAAATAATGGAATATATATTATTTGATCTTCACGGTATATGAGCGGTAGTAGAAATTAACCATAGAGATTAGTTATAGCAGTGTATAAACTTTTCTTAGTGTCAAAATTTCGTACAAAATCGGCTTTTTGTAATATGTTAAGCAAACTTGTGACTCTGAACATACAATGATTTCTTTAATATCTTTTCAAATGTCTCCATAATTTTCGAGATGATCACGTAACAAAAACAATTAAAGGAAACATTTGAAATTTATGACCAAGAAGACAGTGTCGGGCTGTTTAGAATTTCTCCTTTAAAGGGAATATTATATACCTTATCACTTTTGTGGGTTTCACAAAAAGCTGTAAAGGTAATATATTTAAACCATTAGATGAAAAGATATTGAAAATCAATGATATTGCATAGGGAAACTCGACATTACATAATACGTCGCATATAGTACAAACAAAATACTTTCTTAATTAAAGAAAGCATTGCATATAATGTGTGATGGTCAAGACAATACAGAATACACAAAAATTGATAAAATATAAATTTCGTTATATGATTATAAGATATAATTTAAAAACCAAAGAGAGAACCAGGAATACAGGGCCGGTCTTTCGAAAATGATAGTAGTACCTAGCCACAGTGGGTTCTATTGGTCTTTTTAAGGCCAAAATGTTCTATGAGGTTTTGTCGTACGGATCGCCGTTTAAGAGTTACGAAATTAATGCGCGGATGACATTAATAAAAAACCAGCTAAATAATTAAGCGTATTTTATCATTGAGTATATACTTTTAATAATGTACGTTAAGGGTCATCTGCACATGATTCATTTCGTAACTCTTAAACGACGATCCGTACAACAAAACGTCATAGAATATTTTCGTCTTAAAATGACCCATAGAGCTCACTGTAATTCGGTCCTACCACCATTTTCGAAACACCCTGTATAATGGCCCGTAAGTCTCTACCTTTATTTTCCATCATCTTTACCGATTTTATAAAAATAATCCTGGAAATATGTTTTTAATTATACGACAATTACTGTAAAGCACACCAAATCCGAGCTCTAATTATCCAAAAATCACTATAAATTATATGCCTAACTGAAAATGTATAGACACGTACCCGATATTGAATATAAATTATCTTTTTCTCTTATCATACTTGTAATAAACGTTAAAATATATTTTATTATGTTTTTATGAATATTATTATATATATATATTTTTTAATATAGCCGTAGGGATCTTATAGGGGTGCCGAAGGAATGTAGGTTATATGTCAATTTTCTAATTTCCCAGTGTATCTCTGAAAACTCTGGTCCGATAGTAGCAATATCACTCTGGAATGATTAATAGCTTTCTCGTAGTTAATTCAAGAGGTCTTTGCAAAACTATTTCAATCCCCTTTGCGGTTTAACATGGAAGTATAAAACAGCCACGCCTTTCGCCTTATTGCAAAACTGGTTTAAATATTAATACGATATTTGGACGAGAAATCACCTTGAAACGGAGCTTAAAGGGAAACTGTGAGCTAAAAAATCATAATGCATCATACTTTTGAATCTGCACACAAAATTATTGTTTTAATTTTAGTTGAATTGGGTTTGAATTTCAGCATAGGGTAAATTCGCGCCAGGAATTCATCACATAAATACCCTTGAGAATGGTTTTCCTATTTTAGTCTTCAAATTCTGGTCGCTGTAGATTATAAATAGGGAGGAGTTGACAACGAAGGTCTCTCACTAATTACCTTCTAGGCTTCTTATTTTTGCAATTAAAACAATACCCGGATAATGCTTTTCACAAAATTTAAACCTGACTCATTATTTGACGAAACTGGGGTCATATAGGTTTTCAATTCGCGTCAGCAACGTCATCAAAAACATTTTTAGAATAAAATATAAAGTTTTGATGGAAGTTGAAGTGTGTTGCTATTAGACGGGACTAACTCCTATTTTCCCTTTAAATAATTTACCTATAAAATTTATACGTTATGGGAGAGGGAGAACGATATAAAAAATAAATAAAATTGCCCGAAATTCGGCGCGTTAGGAATGCGAAATAGACAGACACATTTTTCCCATAGAATAATTCACATACATAATATCGAGACGTTTAACGTTTCGCCAAAAACGAGGAAAAAAGCCTTGGAATCAGAGAATAATAATGTTTTTTAATGTCTTTCAAATGATTATTCCCCATTGAAATATTAGTTTAGCTCAAATTAACATTAATATTTAATTTGGTCTCGCCTTTTTGATGATTTGTAAATAATGCAGGATTAATAAATAGAGGAAGTGCAATTAGTATATACAGTCATGATAGCACCCCTAACAAACTATGGATATTATCGGATAAGCTAACTTTGCGCATGCGCTGTCAACTCGAGTTGAAATTTAGTAATATAGACGATGAATTTAAATATATTTTGCTTTTAATGAAAGAAAAATGACAATTTCTACAATTCGGGACTTTTACCGTAAATAAGAGCAAAGTTCCAAATATAATAATTAGTATTTGTAAATATACAATAATCAATCTATTAATAATAAATTTATTAATAATAAATAGAAAAAATTACTGATAAAATATAAGTAATAGTATGACAAAATAGAAATAATAGAAAAAATCGTATGACAAAAAAGAATTAATAGAAAAAATCGTATGACAAAATAGAAATAATAGAAAAAAATCGTTGACAAAATAGAAAGAATAGAAAAAATCGTATGACAAAATAGAAATAATAGAAAAAATCGTATGACAAAATAGAAATAATAGGAAAAATCGTATGACAAAATAGAATTAATAGAAAAAATCCTATGACAAAATAGAAATAATAGAAAAAATCGTATGACAAAATAGAAATAATAGAAAAAACCGTATGACAAAATAGAAATAATAGAAAAAAATCGTATAACAAAATAGAAATAATAGGAAAAATCGGATGACAAAATAGAAATAATAGGAAAAATCGTATGACAAAATGGAAAAAATCGTATGACCAATTAGAAATAATCATTTGACCAATTAGAAATAATCATTTGACCAATTAGAAATAACCATTGGACCCAGTATTTCTTATAATATGACCTATGTTTCTAATCAATCATTTGTTTCTTCTTCGACAAATTATAGCAAATTTGCAAATGGTTATCAAAACCTGTTGAATTTTATAATATTTTGCTGTCAGTTTAGAAAACTTACTTTAGCGTGTATTGTCACGAAATATTTCGCTCAACGAAGCTTATATAGAGCTTTGCTTAGAGCAACTCCTAATATAAATATATGTTAATTCTGTATTTGACGGGATCATTTTCAATGTTGCTCTGAAGAGAATCATAGCGAATCATAGATATCAAAATGATATGGTTTGCCGGTTACGCAGCGAGATCTCTCATCGAAATATGAAATATTTCTCTCCACGAGTATAAATCACGCGAGAACTCTCGTCGTTACAATTGAGTGACCGCTTTTCGGGCGAGATTTTTGTTTTCAAGATTTTCTCGCAACCGAACATATTTTTTTTTTTTTCTTTCATTCCCGCGCTCGTAAAGAAAAAGAGGTTTTACATATTTTGATATCTAGATATATCTCGTGTTCGTCACGGATTTTCTCGTGAAAAAAATAATAACCTTAAAGTGACTGTCACACGATATTTATGGAACTCGGAAAGAAACGATATAGTTACCGTAAATAAAGTTTCTTCTAGTTCCATCATTCATTAATGAAAATTTTAAACATTTACGGGGTTTACTCGTTTACTCTTTGCCAAGTTCGAAATTAAAATAGTGCGTTGCATCCTGCATGATTGGTTTTTAAGTTTTTACGCGCATACTAATAAAATACTCCATAATATTAAAAAGTGGATGCACTTATAATCGTGCCTAAATTCCATCAAATACAAAAAAAGAGAGGTTGCTTCGTACCCTTAAGAAAGGTTCTTTCCTTGGTTCTGGTTAAACCTGTAAAATAACAAATTAAATGTTAGAGAAAGAGCAATTTAAGGTTTTAAAATATATTGGTTATAGTCTCCTACTCCAAAGATTTTTGTATGATTTCATTTTCTCCAAATAATGGATAAAGCCGACATACAGAAATAAATTGCCCAAATTAATTTATTGTTAAATTGGTTGATTTAAATTAATTATTATTAATTTCAAATATATTATGATTTATGAAATACCATGAACATGAAAGATTAATTTTTCACTAAACCTTTTTCGTCTAGAATTTTATAAATCACCAAATCCAAAATAATTTACCGTTGTTTAACATTAACAAGTAAATAATTATCTCGACAAATCAATTACTATATTTCTCAATTTATCTAAAAATTCGATTATTCGTTTAATTAAATATTGGTTTTTAACAAAATTGAAGCGATGATGTACATCGAGTCACCGACACTTGAAAAAAAAAATTGTTTTGGGAAAGAGAAAAATTGTCGCAAATAATTTTTCTTTTGTAGATTATTTCGGGCTGATTTTAAGTTTTTCTTTAGTAAAACGATATTTTAAAGGGCCTACTCTCCCACATCGAAAAATCCTATTCTCACGGCAATCTTGAACCCGTTTCGAATAGTTTCCCAGCCTTATTTTTTTTATCTTTCAAAACTTTCGTAAGCGAGACAAATTGGTTTAGAATAATTCCTATATCCAAAGAAAGAATAACGTGATACGATTAGATAATTCTTTTTTCTTCTATTTTATCAAAAATGCGGGTGCTTTATGTCTAATTAAAGTGTATCTAGACGCGTTAATTCTTTATCTCTTCTATATGTGCTTCAGATCGATATGTGGAACAAATCCGATATAGTTTAAACCTTTCTAACTTTATTATTTATTGAACGACTTTCATGAAATTTACTGTCACGTGATATCGTTACCTCAGGTCAGGGAAAACTTGGTAAAGGCCCTGAACTTTTGCGCCAAAAGTTCAAAGGGAGCCTATAGTAAAAAGGCTCTAGGAAACTTTAGCCTGTTGAAGATTCTGAATTTTGAGCCTAAATTTCAGGGGATACCTTGTAAAGCTTCTGACCTTTGAGCCTAAAGTTTAGGGGAAACCTGGTAAAGGTTCTGACCTTTGAGCCTAAAGTTTAGGGGAAACCTGGTAAAGGTTCTGACCTTTGAGCCTAAAGTTTAGGGGAAACCTGGTAAAGGTTCTGACCTTTGAGCCTAAAGTTCAGGGGAAACCTGGTAAAGGTTCTGACCTTTGAGCCTGAAGTTCAGGGGAAACCTGGTAAAGGTTCTGACCTTTGAGCCTGAAGTTCAAGGGAAACCTGGTAAATACCCTCATTTTTTGCACCAAAAGGTCATGGGAAAACCTGGTAAATGCTCTGACATGTTTGCCAAAAATTCGGAGGAAAATCTAGTATAGGCCTAACTTATTTTCGCGGCAAAAGGTCAGAGGAAACCTGATAAAGGCCCTGACCTTTTGCTAGTTAGTAACAATCTGGTAATTTTAAAGTTGTTATTTGGCTATTCAGGGGTGGAACCTATTTACACCATCAAAATATTTTCAAGGTCAAATTATCAGGCAGATAAATTTTGAAAAGGCCACTGAATAGCTAAATACGACCCCTTTAAAAGCAATAGTTTGTGAAAACTCTAATGTCAAAGTCTATAGGGAACCATTATTGTGCTTTCTTCAAATCTTAACCGCTTCTAAATAAGCGAATTTTGTTTGTTACTCGTCCTTTAACCGTGGGATAAATCGAGAATAACAAGTTAGAAGAAAAAGTATAAAATTTTTGGTGCGCCGAATTTTTTTTTTATTTTTTTTTTTTTTTTTTTTTGTGGTGCATAAATGGCGGGAAGGAGGTGGCCCCACCTTATATTGATAGATGGAATTTGGAATTCCTCGGTATTTTTGGGGTCTTTGCCTCCTTTTGTTAGGAAATAAGATTTAAGCGAACGACAGTCATATCCTCGCGAGGAAGTCTCCGCGGGAATGTACTTGAATGAAATATTCTCAATAGCGGCCAAAGAACCTTTTTCTAGCTCAGCGGGCTAAATATTTCTTAGAGACACCCCTCTCTCCATCAACCGTCTAGATTCTATTATATTCTCCCGAATCTTTTGGGAATTCTGGGCTAAATTTCACCTTTCGTGGGATTTTTTTTTTTATCTAGAATGGGTCTTCCTTAAAAATCTCCTGGACTTTGCTGTTGTCCGAAATGGCCGTATCAAAAATGATACCGCTACTATAGAATGAGTGATCTTCCTAAAGATTCGAAAAACATCTAAAATCCACTAAAAAGAGTCTCCAAAGGCTGTCAGAAATCGTAAAACTTTAATGGTCCCACAAGGGCTATTAGAAATGAGAAAAAGTAGGCCAAAATAACAGACAATTTGAAATATTGACGAAAAATAAAACTTTAACAAAATAAGTATTTGAAAATTTGCTAAAGAATTATTTTAGATTTTTAAACTTCCAATATAATTTTTTTTTAAATTAAAATTTTTTTTCCGTAATTTAGTCGTGGCAAGAGTATTAGCAGGGTTGCCACATTTTTATCAGATTCAAATTCCCTGACTTTTCCAGGTTTTTTCCTGACCTTTTCCAACGATTTTCCCTGACCGTTTGAGCTAACACTACACAATTTTTAACCTTTTATCTTTTATATTACTTAAAAATAAATATTTTAAATAACATGGTAATCATTTAGCTTGTTTTAAGTCTTTGCTTCAAATCAAGATAATGATTGTAATATCCTGGCTTCTTGACAGATCTTTAAATTCCCTGACTTTTCCCTGACCTTTTTGGTTCATTTTCAAATTCCCTGACTTTTCTCTGACCTTTTTGGTTCATTTTCAAATTCCCTGACTTTTCCCTGACCTTTTTGGTTCATTTTCAAATTCCCTGACTTTTCCCTGTTTTCCCTGTTTGCCCTGACCTGTGGCAACCCTGATTAGTGAGGTTTTATATACTCATCATATTGGGGGAATTTCTGAAATTTTTTAGTTGTATTTAGTAATCAACGAAGAAGCCTAAAGAGATGAATTAACCTTTCAGTGTCTTTTTAGAGCTTCAGTATTTTGCTATTACTTTAAGATAAAATTAAACCAGTGTTTTTAATAAAAATAGTCAGTAAAAGTTTTAGTAATGAACGATTTTTAATTTAATCGATAAAAAAAGGACTCTCTGGTTATTATGTTGCATTCTCCCTTTAAGGCGTTTACAACCGTATGGGCTTGACCCTCTTGTTGCAATTTATTTTTGTTACAAGTTAAGTAGGATAAAAATACTTTGATACCACTTTCTTTGAATCGATAGAAGTCGCTATAATGCTTCGTCTTTAGAATTAAGAGTCGACAATAGCCGAATTATCGCAATTCTGTCATCCTTCGTTCTCGAGTTTCATAAATTATTTAATCAGGGTATGTTATAATAATTGTTTCGTAAACACTCCAATGAAAATGGGTATCCCAAATATGGAGTTTCTTTACAAATAAAAGCAGACTATCTTGTAGACTGGTTAAATACCCTTGAGGTTAACTTTTCTCTTTGATCTGAACTGTCAACTGAAATAGTTGAATCTATAAACTATATATACGTCCCACCCTTGAAAAAGGCAACATCTGCCGTAGAAACGGGTTCTATTTAACGACTCTTTTTGTTAGTTTCGAGGTTGGCAAAGGTATAGATAATTCTATATTTTAAACCAATCTTGGAAAAAGGCAACATTAGCAATACAAACGGGTGCTTTTTAACGGCTCTTTTATCCGTTTCTATATTAGTGTATATGTTACTTTATAGAACCATCTATTATCAATACACCGGGACGCTTTAGAATTAAGGTGCGGTTAACGGGGTCATGAACGACGAAACCCACCAAGAATTCCTAGGGAGCTTTATACCCCAACTTATAGGTATGGGCCAACCGGGGTCTTTTAGCACGTGATTCTTATTTTTTCTTCTATTTCTCCTCTATAATTCAAATCAGTTTCAGTTTTGAGCAGCTACAAACCGGGTTCAGTTTTTTATAGCCGGAAAATAGCCCTGTTATGAGTCAATACACTACAAAGTATATATCTTCCATTCCAGTTTGTGTTTAATTAGTCCATGGCAGACGCGAGTTATAAATAGAATTCTTCTCGCTTTTTCGCGACTCTCGCTACGAACTCTCAATTTTTGGAACTTGGAAGCAATCATGCTTTAGGCCATAGACGAATCTATTTTGGGATATTTCTAAAAATACTGTTTGCAAACAATTAGGAAAGCTGTGGCTGACGAATACGCAGTATTAAATATGATAGAGTGTAAAAGTAGTATAAGAATATAGAATGTGTATTAAGAATCACTCGGAGTTTCAAACAAGTGCTAAATCTGATAGGCTTCCAACAATCTATATAAAACAAATACAGATGTACCTACAGTGTAGTTTTAATAACGCTGCAAACTCTCCTTTAAAAACCAGAAAAAAACCTGAGTTTTTTAGTTGCCGGCTTTTAATTTGACAAAACTAAATTTATGAGATAGGTATGACGTCACGTCTGTGTGTTAGAAGATGGATTATCGGGACAGCTTTAATTACTGTGATTAAAAGCAAGAATGTCAGACACGTTAATCGTTAAAAGTAACTCTTGTTCCAGAAGCGTTTATTAATTAATGCAGGCTTGAGGCGGATTAATCCTAATAGTAAACTTCGTAGATAGAAAAGAAGTCTTTTAAAACTTCTTTGGATAAAATATATAGACACGTTCGAAACATCTTTATCGAGAAAAGTTCTGGAATGTTTGGATAATTGGGGCGTAATGTATTTCGATTGATTGCGATTTTGATGGAGTTGGATTATATTTTTGTTATTTCTTTGCTAGTTTAGCTAGTTAGAAGGTTCGTATTAGGTATATGTGGGGCCCCGGGGAAATTTCCTTGCATTAAGTAAAGTTGTGTTTGTCATGAAAATCATTTAGCTCCCACAAAAAAAGGTCATCCTATGATTTGCTGGGTTCACAATGGTGCACGTGCCTCCATTGCCATTCCCCTTTAAAGAATATAGACACGCAACTTCACTCAATTCGGGCCTTGTCAAATTTATCTGGTGCCAAACACGTGACTTGTTCTGCCAGAGTAATTCTGTCACGTTGATTACAATAACGAAATTTGTTATTACGAAACGATTCGTTACATCTACAATTTACCGAACTTGAACTGATATTTCCTCTCCGTTCTTCTTTCAATATGTTGATTACAGACTAAATACAATTGAAATATCCATGGTGTTGGGAAATTAATTTATATTGAAATTGGAACTTAACGACCTAATTTTGATTATAAAAATAATTGATTACATTTGTAATTTACTGCAAAATGTTCTTTCAATATATTGATTGCATTTGAACCAATAATTGTATTCGACATCAAATGTTTAAGAAAAATCATATACAACGAACTGATTTTCGTTAAATCCGTAATTTTCTGTATCTGCAATCATCGTTAAATAAGTTAAATACTCATTACATGTTAGTTTACTGAAAAATGTTTGATTTTATCCGTTGTTCTTTCAAAATATTGATTGCATTTAAACCAATATTGGTATTCGACATCAAAATGTTTAAGAAAAATCGTATACAACGAACAGATTTCGTTAAATCCGTAAATTACAGTATCTGATGATCGTTAAATAAGTTAATTGCGTATAAACTCGATCTAAAATTCTCCGTGGCCAAATTAAGTACGCGTGAACTCTCATCGCTATACTTTTTGCACGCTATGAACTTGCGTCTATTTAGCTGGCTATCAGGATATAGGCCTAGCATCATTAAGTAGGAAGGGAGGAGGAGATGGAGATCACGGATCTGCTGTATTCCAAGCTCTCCATAAAACCTCTCGTCTCCCCTCTCGCGGCGAATTTTGGCATTCGTATTTTATAAAAAAAATCCACATATATAAAACGTGTTCAGCGTTTTCTATCTAGAAGAAGCGCATTAGCCGTTGCCCGGGGCTAACGCTAGGACGAACTCTCTCTCCCTCTTTCAATTTCACTATTAAAGTAACGCGGGACTAGTTAGTACAAGACCCGCAGCGGAGTTAGTAGTCGGTACTGAAAAAAATAAAAGCCACGAACTGTTCGGAAACTCTGGGGAGATACAGAACACGATTTTTTTCCTCCTCTCGCAACGCGCATTCCAAGAAAATACTTTACTTAACCGCGAGTATTTTTTTTGCGCCAATTTCACTCGAGTCGGAAAGTTCAAAAACTAAACAGCAGCTGGACTGCTTTGACGGAGAAACATTTGTCTTTTCCGCTCTTCGGTCGTCTTCCAAAGTTCCAAACGAGAGAAACTAAATTTGTTATTTATCATCGAATGTTTTGCATCCTCTGATCTTCAAAATCATCCTCATCAACTTGGAAACATCGCGCCATCGAATTCGTTCGCGCAAGCCTTACTAAACCCGCGGTTTTTTGGATACTATACGACGTATTTGGATCTATAATCCGTGGATTAATAATGAATCAAACGGAATTTCACCCGAGCGTAGCTTTTATGAAGGCAGTTCGAAACGGAGATCCTCAAGAACTGAAAAGGATTCTGAAACGATGCGAAGGATCCGTTAACGTAAATGGTTACGACAAGGAAGGCATGACAGCCTTGCATCAGTCTTGTATGACGGGTAATTTGGAACTGGTCAAACTTTTGGTGCAATTCGGAGCCGATGTACGATTGGCCAATAGGGATGGATGGTCCGCCATTCATATCGCCGCGTACGGTGGACATCAAGAAATCGCTTTGTTCCTCATTTCAAATTCGTCATCCACGAGGTGACCAGATAGTCAGTAACTATGATTTAGATAAAGAAAAAAAAGTATGACAGATTGCCAGTATGAATTATTTTGTACAGATTTGAGACTCAATTGATAAATTTCAATAATATTGGTTTTTAATGAATGGATTTTTGTTTAAATGATTGATCAGTGATTTTGTAACGGTTACTGTGATACTAGCGACGGAGACTATAGCCGCGATGGCGTTTACGTGGGATTTAAGTAAGACATTAATTAATTAAAAGACAAATTAGTTTTACGGAGCTTTTTTTTTTTTTTTAATTTAAAGAAGTTTCTTGTAAATTCACCGTCCCCGATTTTTTAAAAGTTTAAATTTATATCCAAACATTCCTTCCTTTTAATTTCGTCAAAAGAAAATTCTCAGTTTTACCAAATCAGTACTTTTCTCAAAAGCAGTTTGGAAACTGAGAATATTTAAATATTTTATTGCCAATTGGACTATTTTGAACATAAATATAGATTTCTTTAGGTTTTTTTAAATATCTGATATCTTAGTAAATTATGTTAATTTACATCTGATCATGATAAAAATTATACAAGCTTGTAATACCAACGCATTAGTTAAGTTTATTACTAACTATATTTTCAAATTAAAACTAATTAGTTACTATTTTAAATATTACGAACTACTAATCTTAGATAATTAAATTAAACTTTCCTGACGAAGGCAAATGACTGCCATTATACTTTTAAAACAAAATTGTGTTCCTTAACTTATTAACAAGTCCTTTTAAAAAAAATTAAATCAAAGCTAAAAATTAACATTAAATTGCAGAAAGGTTTAGTAATAATAAAAAAATATTCGTCAATTTTTTTCTTAGCAGTACATACCAGCCTAGGGCTATATTTTAACATTAAATTCTTCCAAAAATTTCCGCCCCATTTTTCAAATTTTTTTTTCTTTTTTCTTTTTACGAGGCAGTGATTTAGGAGGGGTATTATCATATTCGATGGAAAGTTATCGTGTCACTCGTACCCTAAAGTAACGATTATAGTCAAACTAACTCGTTTGCGGCGTTAATACATATACCTTAGAAAATAAAATTGATATAGGTGAAAATAATAATAATGATCAAGATTAAGAAAAAAAAATCGCGTCTAGAAAAATTTAGAGTTTGATTTAGGGTCCACTTTTTTTACTTAATGGTACACGATATGGCTTTAGGCGCAATCATATGATTTATGTAATAAGAAGGAATTAATGTCGACAATAACCACACCCCCCCTTTAGAACATGTTCATGTTCAAATCCCTTAGTACCACCCGAAATATAGTTTTACCAAGAGGTCTGACATTTTGCCTAATTAAAAATTACTTTTAGATCTTAAAATTTAGTCCGTTTAATACAATTTCGGAAAATTTTAACAACTATTGTACTGATAATAATTAAAATTTAACTTTGTTTAAATTAATATCATGATTTCAAAAGCTTCATCAATTTTTAAAGGTATTCTGAAATTAATTTACTTAATTTTTGACCAATATTTGGTTGTTTCAATGAATATTTTTAACTTTTAAGCATTTTTTAGATTTAATTAATAATTTTCTAGTAATTTCAATGAAAATTTTATCACTAATTTGATTAATTTCATTGCTAATGCTATTAGTAATTAGTTTAATTTCTTACTAATTGTATCGGTATTTTGATTAATTTTTTGCTAATTGTATCAGTAATTTAATTAATTTCATTGCTAAATTAACAGTAATTAGAATAATTTCATTACTAAATTATCAGTAATTTGAATAATTTCATTGCTAATTTATCAGTAATTTGAATAATTACTTTAAAACAGAATGTGTTTAATTAGGCAAAATGTTCAACCCTTCCTGATAATCACAACCATAAATTTGACTCGATTAATATTTTGTAAACTTTTGCTCTAGTCGAAAACGGAGATGTTCGTAACAATATTACCTTTTAATTATTGACGTATCGTGACGTCACGCAGTTAATCGTAAAACCAACCAACCCGTTGCCAGTATTTACCCCCTTAACCATAATGTCCGCACCCAAAACCTATAAGCCAAATATAACTTAATTTTTTGTTTCTTCGGTAAACTGATTCCACATAAAATGGGATTGTTTTATTGAAGTTTTATTCCTATGATTTTATTGTTATTATTTTTTTGTAAATGCACTTCGTTTTGCTGTACATATAGTAAATAAGGTTCGTGTAAATTAAAAATGCGCCAACTTAATTATAATATTTCGTTTCTTTATTATTTATTCATCATAAAAATCTTGAAACTTATATACACATATTCTAGTTTTAAAGGGAGAATGCAACCTAACAACAAGTGATTTTTTTTATCCATTTCTTATCGTTTAAAAAGGTTTAATCCACCAGTAAAACAATTACAAACAAATATTAAACTAGAAATAACTTTAAAACTAACCCGGAAAACAGGCTTACCTCGATTCATGGAGATCATGAATTTCTTACCATTGAAGGGTCAGCTACCAATCGAATGATTATTGGAAGTCTTATGGAGATCTCGCCTTAACAACTGGCCTTTGCTTATTGGTCGCTAACCCTTCAGTGCAAAGAAATGAATTCATGGAGCTAAGCCTATTTTCCGGGAGAGATTTAAATTGATTTCTAGTCAAATATTTGTTTATAATTTTTAACTATTTTATATATTTACTATATAATTATGCTTTTTGATCCCGGAGATACTTGACGAACCAATAAAATTCCATTTTAGAATAATTCCTGTTAGTTTTCCAATAATCCATCTTAGAATTAGGGCTGTTAGTTACTTGTTATTCAAATTTGTTTACCAAAAGCTACTTTTTATTCCAATTTAGTTACCAAACGATATTTTTATTCCAATTTAGTTACCAAACGATATTTTTATTCCAATTTAGTTACCTAACGATATTTTTATTCCAATTTAGTTACCAAACGATATTTTTATTCCAATTTAGTTACCAAACGATATTTTTATTCCAATTTAGTTACCAAACGATATTTTTATTCCAATTTAGTTACCAAACGATATTTTTATTCCAATTTAGTTACCTATCGATATTTTTATTCCAATTTAGTTACCAAACGATATTTTTATTCCAATTTAGTTACCAAACGAAATTTTTATTCCAATTTAGTTACCTAACGATATTTTTATTCCAATTTAGTTACCTAACGATATTTTTATTCCAATTTAGTTACCAAACGATATTTTTATTCCAATTTAGTTACCAAACGATATTTTTATTCCAATTTAGTTACCAAACAATTTTTTTATTCCAATCAAAATTTACTTTCATTTCAATTTGATTACTAAAAATTACTTCGATCAAATTGTTTTACAAAAAGATATGCTTTTCCAATTTGATAAATCCAAAAGTTTCTTTTTATTCCAATCAATTTAGATCAAAATTTGCTTTCATTCAAACTTGGTTAGACCAAAATTTACTTTAATTCAAATATGTTAGACTAAATAGTTATACATTTATTCAAATTTCTTGACCAAAATATTTTTATCTTTGGCAGACAACTCGTCGCAAGATTATCTCTATAGTATAATCTTAGGCGGGAAAATTAATATTCTTGCATAATTTGTTATGATCGCACCGGGTCTCTTGTTAGATAAGAGTGGATAAGGGAGAAACAGAAGTGGTTGAATATTTAGATCGACCCTATATCCATTATTCATTCCTGATTATAGACTGGTAGGCCAAAACTGATGCAGATGGAGCACCGTGAGAAAGTAAACATTCCTAAGAACGAGCCAAAAGTAATAAGCTCTGTTGAAAGTATCAAGACCACCACCCTCCATCCGATAAGAAGATACATTTTTTTTTTTTCAAACTTTAGAAAAAAAATATATATATATTTCTTTAACCTTATCCTAACCAATGATACCATGAGAATGTAAACATTCCTTATAGCTTTCTGGGTATATAAAAGTAATCATTAGAAATTATGGGTAGTTAGAAATTAGTCTAAAAGATGTCACATAGGTCATAAAATTTAAAAAATCCATCTGAAGAATAGATATTTATAAAAATTACTTCTAAAATAAATTTTGAAGAATTTCGAAACTAATTTCAGTTTAAGGGAAATTTCAAAATTAATTTATGAAGTTTTACAGTAATTTCGAAATAAGCCTCATTTTCCTGGGATTTTGCATACAAATTATAACCACATTTTTCTGGAAAATAGTAAAATAACTTCAGATCGCGTAAAATTTTAAAAATAATTTCAGATTTCGAGAAATTTGAAAAATAATTTCAGATCGCGTAAAATTTGGAAAATAATTTCAGATTTCGGGAAATTTGAAAAATCATTTCAAATTTCGGGAAATTTGAAAAATCATATCAAATTTCGGGAAATTTGAAAAATCATTTCAAATTTCGGGGAATTTGAAAAATCATTTCAAAATTCGAGGAATTTGAAAAATCCTTTGAAATTGTAGGGCATTCATAAATAACCTCTGTATTTGTGGATTTAGAAAATTATTTCTACCATGTTCTAGCGACTTGGGGCACACAGACTTAGGGCTAAGGCCAATCGCGTGGGGCCTATAAAAGCTTTCAGTGAACCCCATAGTCTTGGGATGGGAGCTGAATTTCGTCACTATACCACTAATTTCTACTGAAAACCTTAATTAAGAAAATACATTGAAAGTATCTGGATAATTTGAATGTTTATTTATAAAAATCCTTGCTAGCCTTCGTTATTTGAAAAATGGCCTGACGCTATGCCCATAATTTTAAAAGCGCAGAATATCACCCACAATAAAACATTCTTTAAATCAACAATTATCAGTAAATGAAATCTTTTGTATTTCATCCTTCCTTTAAGAATTTGTAGGATTTGTTTTTTTCTTTCTCGAGATAATGGGGGCTACTGATAGGGAAAGCGCTACTGTATTTTTCACGAAAAAGAAAAGACAAGATGGGGATAAGTTTAGGGGGGTCGAAGGGGAGGCCAAGTTTGGTAAAACGTGAATTTTTGTCCTTGGGGCATGGGAAAATATTCTTTTCTTGTGTTAATTCTGGTAGTATAGCGACTTGTAGCTCGCTATCTCCGTTAAGGCGTAATTTGGGTCATCGAAAAAGCACGATTTTCATCGTTCTAACTTCGCTTTGCCATCTTTCGCATAAGTGGAAAATTCTATAAGAAAGACTCGAATAGGCTGAGCTTCAAATCATGGTTTATCCGCAAAGTTTATGTAAACTGTACAGTCAAACTTCAAACTTACATTTGTATAAAAATAATTATCACGTTTTTTAAAGCTACTTCTAATTTCGCCACTTCAACTTTTATAACTCTTAAATTGCCGATCATTATTTATATTTTTGGATAAATTGGTCTCAACCTTTTGATGATTTAATTAATAATATAAGCCCATATGTAATATTATATTTAGGGTAAAAATATAACAAAATTAAATTGTTTACTATAAAAAAAAATTTAATTTCTTTTAAAGAGATGTTCAAACCGTGGCTTTTTTTTTTTTTTTTTTTTTCTTACAACTGTTTTAAATTATTTAAATTGGAGTGCCCTAGATAAACCGTACCCCAATTTTAAAATCTTCCGATTTTAAATAATTTAAAATTTAACGTCTTGTAGATAATGGATTGGAAAATGCGAAGGGCTATAGACACTTCCCCGAAAATCTATTGTTATTTCCAAAATTTCTGTTGATATCCAAAATTTCTGATAATTTACGATATTTCTTCTGATTTCTCTTAATTTTTCCGATAATTCTACTAATTTCCCTTAATTTTTCCAATAATTTTACTAATTTCCCTTAATTTTTCCGATAATTCTACTGCTTTCTCTTAATTTTTCCGATAATTCTACTAATTTCCCTTAATTTTTCCGATAATTTGACTAATTTCCCTTAATTTGTCCGATAATTCTACTGCTTTCTCTTAATTTTTCCGATAATTCTACTGCTTTCTCTTAATTTTTCCGATAATTCTACTGCTTTCTCTTAATTTTTCCGATAATTCTACTGCTTTTTCTTAATTTTTCCGATAATTCTACTGCTTTCTCTTAATTTTTCCGATAATTCTACTGCTTTCTCTTAATTTTTCCGATAATTCTACTGCTTTCTCTTAATTTTTCCGATAATTCTACTGATTTCCCGTAATATTTCCTCGATTTCTTAGTGATTTCGTGAGTTCCAGAAATATATTTCTTCGTTGTTTGTACATCTGACTTGCCTCTCGGGAAAAAGAGCCATGGCTTGGTCACAAACAAATTTTGTATCAAGAATCCCTGCATGAAAATATATATCCAGATAAATTATTTTATTAACTTTCTATTACTACCATGGTAAACAACGTATTTAATAACTACCCAAAACCGAACATAGGGTGTTTGGGTTCTTCATTTCGTCAGATTGTAATTTATCGCGATGTATATAGTAAGCAACGTGAGGTGTTCTCTCTCTCGCTTAATCTCTTGAAAAATATTTCGGCGAAATTCTCTCCCGGAACATTTGTAGAAAATCGTGTCCAGTCGCTTTTGACGATCGAATCACGATTTTTCGGGCTGCAAACTTAACTTTCTTTACGTATACACACGTTGCAACGAATGCCTTTAGTTTAGCGGCAGGGAACGAACGCCAGGAGCTTTAGACTTTAAAGGGCGAGTGAACCGGAGTCATTTTTATATTGGCTAATTTATTCATAGTTCATATACAAGATATATATTGATATTTGAACTTTCAAAAGCACACTTATTTCAAGAGAAATTTTCAAAACTAGAAGAAGAAATTAGGACTGATACAGTGACTATTTAAAGGGGCGTGGCCTATTCAATGTCCATTTGGGGGCCTTGAATGCAATTGACGATATAAAACATATCCCAATTTGGACACTTATGTTATGTTTTCTAAGAAACCCCGTGCCAGAGTTCCCTGAATATTCCACACTATTTCCCCAATTTTTAGTGTAAAAGAAATTTACACTTAGATTTTCACGAGTCCAAAACAACTCTAAAATTTACTCCTAAAATGAACCAGTATTTTGATTGGTTGTTAAATTATTAAAGGGGAAATTAAACTCGGCAACAATTCATTTTCTACAAAATCTTTATCGTTAAGATGTCTAATTCATTAGTAAACAAAATTACAAACATGTAATTAAGGTTGAAATCCATTTTTTATTTATCCGGAAAGTAGGCTTAACAAGGATCCAATGAGAGTCTGATATCTCATGTTTAAACGCTCCTGCCAACGAGTCAAAGCGCGCATCTATTAACTTTTTAAGCCTAGTTTGAAACGTGATTAAGCGGAGACTGTTTACCGATGAGATAACCCTTGTTAAGTCTCTTTTCCGAGTAAGATAAAAATTGATTTCTAACTTGAATTTTTTTTCTAGTGAATTAAGGCCTATTGTAATAATAATTCCAATGTTGCCAGGCTTCATTCATTCAATTCTTCTAATTAATCCAGGTTTTATAAGCTCAATTTGGGACATTTTTACCCTCCCTTTAAATAATACTCTTGATCCAAGACGGAATACAGGCTGGGACGGGAGGAGAGGTGTATCATAACTACAGTCCATATAGTCGGTTTCAATGTTATCCAAGACTAGGAGAAGACGGATGTCGAGTTCCCTCTAGGGTTTGTTAACGCTACGAAGTCATTCTTGACTACTAGTTTAATAGAAAGTGTGTTACGATCATGGGAAGCTTTCGCCGCGCGCCCAAGTAGGGTGAGAAATATTTTGATACTACGTGGCTCGGCCTTTTACAAGAATCCATCTAGAGTTGCCGCCACCGACGTTTTGGCTTATTTTTTTGTTGGGAAGAAAATTTTTAGGAAATGTTATTTTTTTTTTTATTCTTGTTCGGTTCTTTTTTACTTCCGTTAGGAAAGTCTTCCTTTCTCCTTATAGAAGCTAGTTGTAGTTCTGAAAGACGGGAAACGTTACGTGTCGTTTAGAGAAGGAAAGAAGTCGGTGTAAAATAACAAAAAAAAAAAAAATAATAAAAAAAATTAACGTTTGACACCTGTTTAATGTCCGGTCGAGCTATAGGGGCTGATCACTCCACGTAATCGGTTTAGTTTTAACTCTACTAAATTACGTATTTAGCATCACTACAGCCTGTAATCAGTTAAGTAATTGCGTAATCAGTCTACAAATTATACGCGATTGGTCAACCTAGGGGTCGTCAAACTTTGTAACGCAAAATCTGTACCTTATTAATATTTTCCGATTTGACTCCTACCCTTTAAAATGATAATGCAACCTAACAACAAGTGATTTTTATCGATTCCTTATCGTTTAAATAGGCCTAATCCATCAATAAAAATATTTATAAAACAAAAATTAAACTATAAATAAATTTAAAACTTTAATTCATGGCGATCCTGAACTCCTCATATGAGGACCATCGACCAATGACATTGGTCGATAGTCCTTATATGGGGAGTTGAAGCATCGTCATGAATTCAGCTAAGCCTAATTTCCGCGTAAGTTTTAAATTTATTTCTAGTTTAATATTTGTTTGTATTCTTTTCTTTTATTGATGGGTTATAATGCTTTAGGTTGCATTGTCCCTTTAATTCGTAAACATTTCGTCTTTAAAAGGGAAAGACCCCCTCTCCCCTGACTTAACTCTAGCAGTTGGAATAATGGCAGTCGTTGGGGCTAGGAGGATATATCCTCCTAGGTTGGGGGGTATCGCTTCTCTTATATCTTTCCGCGATTCGCGTAGCTCAGGCCGCGCGAGGTCAGAGTTCACAGTTCTAAATGGCTTTCCGAAGCTCCGGTATCATACTTCTCCGCCTTTTGGGAGTGGCGATTCTTCCCTTCGAATTTAAGATCCTTTGTACTATACGCTTTAACCCCAAGTATTTGAGAGTTACCAGAAATAGTTAAAATGTCATATTCTTGGTTCGTATCTACTTTAATATCAGTAGCCATTGTACACATTTATTTTCGCTGGTGTTAATTTATAACATGGTGATAAACATGAAACATTTCTGACGCGAGGTGGCGAACCTTCTCAGATTGCTTAAGATAAGTGGTTCCATTTTCATCGTATGATCGTCCAACGAAAACAATTCATGGATACCCTAAAACGGGCAACGAATCTTAGCAGGCAAAAATAAACTTCTCGATCCTCCTGAGGACCACGCAGTTCCAGAAATATTATATCAAAGAACGACATGATTCTCTCGTTCTAATGATTTAAGTATTTGATCCGTTTTTTTTCCTTCAATTTTAAAAGAAATCGAAATTAACCAAATGCTAAAACGCGAACCGCGATATCATATGACCAGCGCAGTTTTATTTAATATTGTATTCGAGTTTGGATCGACGATCGAGTACTCACTCATGCGTTTCTAAACTATACATTCCCGCAAAAACCCCAACAAATCACACCGCGTTACTCACACGAACCTTGTTAAAAGTTCCACTCCCCCCTCCACAGGGTGTTTTAACCATCATCCAAAAACCAGTCTAAGATTTCAGAGCGTAATGATATAATACATTACTGTAAAATTTATTTTATTTTGACAGTCAACATATGTGGAAATACGTATGTATTTCTGGCAACTACACATTTTTCTTTTGATTTTGAAAATAATTAATATTCCTGTACTTAGGTATTATACCAAAAGCGATTGGGCACATGGCCACATGCATCGCGAGCCCCACATTTTTGAGACGCTCTGATACTATACTTCAAAGCAGGCACTCGCAAACTGGTCCGGTCCGTCCGGGCCCAATTACATTTAAATTTAATTTACTTTATTATATTTCCACGTGCGAAACATCGCCCATTTTACTTTCCAATAGGTTGTTTATTTAACACAGCCAAGACAGATGTAATAAAATTTTGAACTCTTTGCTTATAGCTCAGAGTTCGTGAGAGTTTGAATAAAAGGCAATGTCAATTAAAATTGAAGTCTGTGAACGAATTCAAGAGTGATGTCCGTCGCGCGGTTAAACTAATTCTCTGACTACTTTTAGGAAGGTTACTTTTCTAGAAGCAGTCAGAAATTAGATGTAAATGAAATTAAGGAATGAATTAGTGAGAGAACGTTTGACCAAACCAGCTTTTTTTTAATTTGAAACTTAGCTAAGCCTAACTCTATAGAACAACTATTAGTTCGTATACCTAAGTAAGGTGCCCTTATATCTTTCTAAAACTAAAGCCAACCAAAGCATATAATTAAAATACTCTATCGTTGCTTAAATTAAAATATATAAAAATTATAACATATGCATCTTACTGAAATTTCAATCAAATTCTGAATGTAGATCCTATGCATATATCGTGTTGAAAACTGAAGTTATTTTGATCATAAATGATCAGAATCAGTCTAAAATTTCTTCGTGCGTAATCCCTGAAACTTATCTTAGTAATATATCAAATCAAATGGAAATATTATAACTATAGATTCTAATCTAGTGAAAACTCTGGATGGTTCGAACTTTGGTGTTAGTATTAGTAGTGGTGTGACGGTGGTTATAGTCACTGTCTATTCATTTTCGAATTAATATCGCGTACGAAGCTTGGCTCTCCTGATGAGTAAATAGAAAAATCATAGAGATGAAGGATAGCCTAGGTGTAGTACCTAGTGCCAATTTCAGATGAAATGTCGAGCCTATGAGGGGTGGAAAGAGGAGCTCAGTCAGAAACGGCTCGGTGGTGGCCTTGCCCTCCATATATTCACACGGGAACCTCCGTAGTTATTCCTCGTGGCGCTTACCAAAGGCGTATAGCAGAGCCAGCCAGATATAGCGAGATCTCGACTTCGTTCGCCCGGAGAGTCGAGATTTTTGCAGCGTATGCTGAAAGAGAAAAGATAGCTTCGGAGGAAGGAGACGGGGGTATAGTTGTTGGGAACTCATGCCCGAGTGAGCTAATGGCATCTGGTCGGGGGACAAGGGACAGGGGGCGAAATGCGACGTGGTCACCGACACAGAAGCCATATAACGCTATTTAATACCCGTTAGTGCGTGTGAGGAACTATGCGGGGATCAGACATTAAGGTGATGAGATATATATTTGAGCAAAATCATTTCTGTTGGAGGTGATACCAAGAACCAATTTATTCCCCTAAAGCTACGTTCACACTTGACACTTGCTAACCGGTTTGAAATCGTTTCAAATTTTCAAATGGTCTTTCCAAGTTATTAATTTGGTTTCTTGATCAAAGATCTACACGGGTGACCCCAAAATTTTAAAATTTGACCTTTCCAAAACGGCTTAAAATTGTTTCAAAGTCTGTAATGTGAACTTGGCTTAAGAGCCTTGAAAAAAGACTAGTACTTCAGTGATTCAGTCCGCTTTCTCGATAACATTATCATAAAACCTCGTCTGGTTATTTATTGGCTACACCTCACCGCTGTCAACTAATATCACCGATTATCTAAGTTGTCCGTGGTGAGACTATAACAATAAATTGGCATACCCAGTTTTACGATATAAGTTTGCAAGGATGATAGCAGAGGCTTAGGGGCTTCAATTCGTTCTTGGTGATACGATTCTTTTTTTTTTTTTTTTTATTTGGAGAATCTACTTATGACGTGATAACCTCTCAAAAGATTCCTTTATTATTGTGACTTAATGGTTAACTACAATCTCATTAATATAACTTCAAGAGAGCCGAATGTTATTTATGTGACCTTGCAAATAAATTTAGGTTACAGCACTTTTCAGATATTTTCAAATCTCTTCAAAAAGAGCATACATGCCTTCTAATTAAAATACTTTTTCAATCAAATCATTAAATAAAATTAAAACCCTCCATATTGAAAACCTTAGACTAATTTAAAATATTTGAAAACCTTTAGACTAATTTAAAATTTTTCCAACAACCTTCAACTCATTGAAAATAATCCAAATACATTCTTGAACTCATTCAAACACTATTCATATTTAAAATTGTAAATCTAGACGTGTTCGAAGGGCGAATGAGACCTTACCATATTCAGGCGCATATTTCCCCTTAATGTCTGATCCCTTAGTAACATCAGAATAAACATATTTTAAAATTCTTTTTTTGGTTAAACCTTGCCAGCGGCGTGATTTCTCTTCTGCATTAAATCATTACGCCCACGCCATTTCAATCGTTCAATTCATTTTGAGTTGAGATTTCGATAACGCTGTAAGTTAGGACATTCTTCCTTTTGAACTCGACGACGTACATATCTAATCTTCCGAGTAAGATTAAGGGCACGGTTTCCTTTTCTTTGCAAACTCCGCGGGGTACTTGGTGCGGGGGAATTTCGTGCGGTATCAGGTTAGCCCTAAGGCTCTAAAGTTTGCAGAAATTCCTTTCGATTTTTAATGATGTTTATTTCCTGGTTCATATTGCGATTCGCGAAATTTTGGTTTGTGGTGAAATCAGATTCTTTCGAAACAAGTGAAACAAAGTGGACATGGACGTGTAAATGTATTTGATTCGAAACGCGACTAGAAGTTAGGCATCTAGTTTGTCCCCCTATTAAAAAGTTACTGTCTGAAAAGATTCCCTTAATGACATGGTAAACTTATTAAATTTCAATGCGCCAGGATCGTGCTTTTTCAACTAACGTTTTCTATCAAATGCGCAATGACTAAAAACTGTCTTTTAAATGCAAATCATTTTACGATCAGTGACCCCGATGAATTGGAACTAATCGATCAGACTAACCAGTTGTGATTCAATCAAATTGAACTCTTTTTACTGTTCGACACGTTGGGATTCCTTCAAGTACATGTTAAGTCTATTAGAACTGGTAACAGTTAATTCGAATGTAAATTGTTTTTCTGTTCGATCAGATATATATTCTGTTTCATTTCGCGTGATCGGTGTACACTGTCTGAAATGATGATCATTTTTTTAAAGCGTAGACATTTTGAAATCATTGTAATCAGACCGAGAAGAAAAGATTAGCTATACCCCCTTTTACGATTTAGTGATTTGGACTCGAGATATTGAGTCGGGGAGTGATGGACGGAATTCAAAGGGCCTATAGCTCCTCCAGATTTTCTCCGGAGAGTTGGCCCTTTCCATCTCAATATTTATGCCTACCAATGTTGCCTTATTGAGGGATAAATCCTCATTGAGGAATTTTGGACCAATTTTTGCAGCATTATACGATACTGATGGTTAATTACTTTTCTAGAATAAGTTATGAACTTTTGAATTTCAAAATTCTTATCGATCTCGCGGACCAAAAATTACCATTCTATTACATTGTTTTGTAGATAATCAAATATTTTTATATATTGTCCGTTTTAGATTCATGGTGAGCCGCTTCTCTCAAAACTCATATTTCCCACAATGATACCCGTAAAAACCCAGATATAAATAATAAACCGAAATTCATCGTATATAAATGAGGTAAAAAGGGGGTTATTATTTTTATAGCTTGATCGAGTAACGAGAAGTTAAAGAGGACCACCTCCTTCTTTCACCCTATTAAATTAAACTATCAATATCGCCAATTAAGGTTCTTTTGTCGCGGCGAGTTATCGCGCTGCGGGTATTGGGAACGTCTTGGAATGTCTTTCCCTTCGGCGACGCCAACGGGGTCAGAGTCAAAACGATGGCGAAACCTTTCCCCTTACTTCGACCCCAAGCGCTACCCAATTTATAATCATCAAAAGACGGGCCGGCGCTTTTAGCAATTAGCCTAAAGGAAAAAGACGCGTTGAATATTTTTGTATAATATAAATTTTCTCTATTTATTCTCTACAGCTACGAATATGTTTTCACCGCGCGTATTAAAAAAAGTTTAATAAAAAAAATTCAAGATTGACCAGAGAAAGATGAGAATTATAGCGTGCTCTCACGAGCTATGACTTAGATATCAATATTTCATAGCTAAGCCTATTCTTGAATTGTTTATTAAATATTGAAACGGTTTACAAATGGGGTTACTGAAGATAAATTTGACTAACATTATTACATGTCATAAAGTAGACTAAATACGAGGACTAATTACTATGTTTCCTACTTAATGTCAAGATGGTCATAAATTTAAAATTAATTTGCCATGGTGAATATAATGTTATTTATTATTAATTAAAAGACGGATACTTATGGCGGTTATTAGAACTTTTGTCGGGAGCTTTCGGACCGTGATCCCGAGATCCTTCGTCAGCCGAAGTTTTTGCATATTAACCGCCATGAAGTAGCCTTCTTTTATTTATTAATAATAGCGTCAAGATATTTTTCACTTCGTTTTAAGCCAAATATTTCAATTTTGCCTACTATTTCTTTTAAAGGGAGAATGCAGCCTAACAACCTAACAACTAGGCTAATTGATTCCTTATTGTTTAAATAGGCCTAATCCACTAGTGAAAAAATCGGAAAAGATTCCGATTTTGGCATTCAGTTAAAATTAGGACCTCATACTAATTAGAAGACTCCCAAACTTCATAATCAAGAACGAGATTTAGTACTGTTCAAAGAAGTTTGCTACCGCACCTGTTGCGGGGATATTTAATTTATTAAGCTAATGGCGGGGCGTCTTTTAATTAGTCGGATTGAAAGCTTAACCAAACTTTAGAAATTAATTTAAAGGCCTAAAACGTGTCCAATAATTGTGAAAAATTTCTCGAATACGTTTTTTGGCATGTTGATTCCGAAAATAAATTCGAAAGCTGTTTCAATATTACCTCATAAATTCAGTTTAAAAAAATTTGGAGCATGAATATAAAGTCATGGAAAACCTGGAAAAGTTCAGCTGGAATTTAAGAACATCGTTTTTCTTTTCAATCTCCTTAATGTTTAAAAACTAACACTTTACGCATTCAGTTTCCCATGATGGACAGATAATAGCGTCGGCGCTAATTTGACGAATTGCCAATATATCGAGAGAGAAGTGAATCTCGGGCATCTTTTTTTCAAATCGAAAACCAGTTATATTGACGCGGCGCGGTGATATGTGGCTAGGTCGCGACCCTAACTCCGTGTGAATGAGCTTTCGACGGGGTTTACAGAAGCCCATATATTCTTTAATTTGATCCCCATCTCTCTTTCTCTATCTTCTCACTCGGACAATAACGCCGTTACGTTTAATTCTCGTCTCATCACGGCGCCGAAGACGATAGCGGAGGTAATCGTCATCAACCTATTATTATTTTAAATTCTCCTTATATTAAAAGATATTATTTCTAATATCTAATTATTTCGATAATAAGGATACGAAATGGGAAATTACGCGCTATATTACTCTAACATCTTTAATTGATCTTGAACCTAATTCGAAGAAATTGTTTCTGAAACTACTCGTAATTTAGATTTTCTACATAATCGACTTGTATTTCTACTGTATAGATCTGAATTGTACAATATTGTAGTTCTCCGACTTACGCAATTTATTTCTGTATCATCCGAGGTTGCCGACACATACACCTGAGTTCAGTATAAGTTTAGCTTTGATATTTGCTTTAAATTAGAACTCTTATGATCTCTGATATGATCTTTGATAGCGCGAATAGCAGAGCTTTTTGGTAGCGCGAATTCCAGCTTTGTTAAATGAGTGAAAAGGTGGGTTAACCACTTCCATAAAATCTGCACTCCGAATAAGCGATTACGCATCAGTAACGGATTACAGTCTTTGGTAATCCTAAATGCGTAGTCAGTTACGTAATCACTTTAGTACAGTTAAAGTTACACCGACTTACGTGGAGTGATCAACCCCTTGTAAAGTTTTGTTCATCTTCCATTTACTTCTACGACTTGGAATATTTCCTCTTCCCAGAAATTTCTGCATTATCGACAACCTTCAATCTTAGTTTACTGCATCTTTGATTCCTATAGACATTTCGAATTGGACTTATAGATTTCTGTATCATCGATATACAAAATCCATGATGGTTTTTTTTTTTTTTTTCTACAATGCCGAATTGTTTCTAATTCCATTTCTACAATATCGAATTCTTACTGTTCTAATTATTTCGACAAATTCTATTTTCGATTTCTGCATCACTGTTTTTATGTGATTTTCTATAATTTAAATTCTCATATCGTATAACGTCTAATTTCCTTAACGTAATTTACAAAGTAGATATATATTATTAATTTTGGCAACTGATGTATAATTGTTTTTCCACCTTAATAGTGATCTATAAACTATAATAAATCTTGCATAATATTAAACGCGTACGAAGAAATGACGTACGCGTGCCCTCTCATTTTTAAGACGTCCATCAAATGTTAATTACTAGAATCAAAATCGTCAGTTAAAAAACTAGTTACCAAAGTTTTTTTTTTCATATATACCAGAGTGTAAGACTTATCTTAATATCTATTCGATATTATCTGATTACATTTTAATTATAGGCTCCGGGGTTTTGGTGAGGTTTTTTTCGGCTTTGACTGAAAGATGCATTCTAAGAAAAAAAGTATCTCTTATCTGGGAGGCGCGTGAGGTCTTAAAGGTCAAGTCTAACGAAAAACTTTAAAATATTTTATTTAAAAAAGACTGGCGTATTTAAAAAACCGTTAAAGATAGGGAACATTCCCCCGATTAATTTAAAATAATAAAATCTTGCTTCAACACTGTAAAACGTTGCCTCGTCACTAATAGAAATCGGAAAATATCCAAAAATTACCCCTATCTTAGAATGGCCGTAAATTTGAAACATTTCAATAGTAATGTGTTGTTGATGTTGTTTTTTTTTTTTTTTTTTTTTTTTTTTTTTTTTTTTAAATGGGGATTGTAACAGACGTATTTTTACTGCCACAGTAAAATTTTTACAAGTCTATATATACTTTAATTCATGTTAGATAGTTGATTCATCTTTGGTGAATTATTGATAACGTTTTTATATTTGGAAGGTCCTATACCCGTAAAATTTCAAAATTATTGGATTAAAACAAGATGGAAAATTTATAAGGTTTCAGACTGTGCCTTTAAGAAGAGGTATAACTTGGAGAAAAATATTATAGCGCACAAATAAGAAAGATGATATATTTCTTGTTACAAAGTAACAGAATACCGTGTAATTTTAGTCATTATACCTTATTTAGCTGGGTCTTCTATTATAGTAGAATGATAGCGCCATAGATCATTTAGCATTTGGACAGATGTCAAGTTTAAAAGATAGGCCGCCTCGCCACATATATTTTAGTCTAGTCTACGAGGAATGTTAATTTGGAAGTATACTACTCTCGCTCGCGGGGTCATCACCATATAGGTATGCAACTTGCACGCGAGATACAGCCAGGAATGCTCCAAATAAGTTTTAAACCAATCAATTCCCTCCCACTTTACGGATTTATAATTATCACGTAAATTTTCTCAAGTTGTTTACTCTCTAAATCCGTATGCAACGTAGATTGGGATGGTTTTTAAATTCGCAAAATCATATAGGGTCATCAGCCCACCAACCAATCACAAGAATCTTGTAGATTCGAAAACAAAATCCCCCATCTTTTGAAATGTTATTTTTATCAAACATTTCAACATCGGAATTCAATATTATTTCCCTTAATTACAATGTAACCTATTTCAGGTAATCTGGCTAGTGGCTAGCAACTTAATTACCACGAGAAACTTTGAAGCTTTTAAATATCAGGAAATTACTTGCATGGGCTTTAATATTTGATTTTAAATCGGATTTTTTCCAAAATTCCAAAATCTAGATTAAATTTTATTTTTAGTTTACTTGATTACAAAACAGAACAGCCATGTAATAATTTTATTTAATTAAAGTTTAAAAAAAGCCAGTGCTTCGACCGAAAACTCTATGATATGTATGTACCTTTATTTTACATTATGTTTTTAGTGCCAAGAGTAATTTTAGATAGAACTATTTATCTTCTGTACTAGAGCTATCTAGAAAAGTCGATAACACGGTCGTCTATATTGACACGAATACGGTCTTCTGGAATTATAGTTTTTCTCGAATTTTTGATGCATGGCGTGAAATTGACTTGTTTTGAAAATTAACTCGTTTAATTTTCAAATGGTTAAGTCACCTTTAATTGTTTTTTAAGGCTAGAATTCAACTTAACAGCAAGTGATTAGGCCTAATCCACCAGTAAAAAACCTACAGGTGATTCTCGCGCATTCTGGCACGTGATAAGGTTTTTTGTAAAAAAAAATATTTAAATTTTACCAGATTATTTGTGCTAATTGAGAAAAAGACCCAACAATTTCGGAGAAAAACGTTTATTTTGGCTCGCTGCACGATTAAATATTTGACAAGAAAATGCTTAAGAGGCGTAATAGTAGTAATCAGGGAAGGGTTTTGTACGATTTAAAGAGCTTACAAAAAATGAAAGTGACTTTGGCCAATGTTATACGTGAAAAATTGTATATTATCTCTTGTCGCGGTGGCCGTAAAGGTATACAGTAGCGGGCGTCGATAATTAGGCGTGGGTCCTATTGGTAGATTCCTTTCACTCTATTGTTCTGGGGGTCAAAAGGTGACTTGGCGTGCAAGATTGCTTTTCGTCTGACTCCCAGGCTTTCGATTTCGTATTCCCCCTTACGAAGGTACTCTGGCGTGACGATTCCTCCTTCGGGGTCGCGGACGTATCCATACCCAACGCTTTTATCTATGGAGAAAGCGTAGTCACCTCGTCTCAAAAATCCCACTACTAGGTCGTTCCTCCATATCGTCTCCAGACCTACGAGTGGCGATGTTCTGCGAAATAAAAATCAACAAGAGGGATATTTTTACAGAAACTGATAGTTACATTTTAAAAAATATGGCTAGGTTTTTAATTTGAGATATGGTAGCTGGATTGGAGTACTTTTCAATATCAAGGTTATTTCATTGTATTAGAGCAAAATTATTTAAATATATGTGGTTTTGATTTTCGTTTTCGTATAAAAGAGTGAATCTAACTGACATTGACGTTGGAATCAGGCTGTGATCCTCTGAACTTTAAATATATTACAGGATGGCACCACATTTACTATATTTCCTCGTAGTTTAGAAATACATTATGATGGGCAGGGGAGGGGGATCAGTTGGCCCTTTGGGGGATAGCCCCCAATTCAAAAACTAGCGCCCAAAACATTTACAAAATAGACGGGTTTCCTCCACCCCACCCCTGATTATCTAGTCTCTAGGTAAAAAGCTTATAAAAGTGAGGGGCTAATCACTCCCCGTAATCGGTGTACACGCCTGTAGATTTGACTGTACTAAAGTGATTACGCAACTGACTACACATTTTAGTACTTCTACCAAAGGCTGTAATCATTTCCGTAATCTCGAAATCGGTGTACAGATTTTAGGGGAGTGGTTAGCCCCTCGAATAAAAGTTATTCTCTATATCGATTACCAAGAATTTTTCAATTGTCCATATACACTATGGTGATAGGGTCAAAGTTGGTAGGGTCTTAACTCTCTTTAAGCACGCTCATTCCAAGTAATGCGGTATAAATTCTTGCGATTACCGTTTAAAAGTAGTGAAATTTAGATTTTATCAGAGGAATATAAACAAATCGTTTGGTGTCTATAACAATTCAGCTTATCCCGAGTTTATAAAGCAGAAAATAAACGGTATTCCATTTATTTCTCTCGATTTATCTTTAAAGCTTAGAAACAAATGTACAAAACGCTTCACTAGAGCGAGAAAATCGGAGAAATTTCTCGGGGAAAAGGGATGTCGTTATTATCACAACGAAAATTCACCCCCGCGCGTCTGGTATATTAACAGATTTTTTCGCCCGTTTAATTCCATTTTCGTGAGTGGAATCCGGCCTACTCCGAATTTCTCAGAGGAAAATGATCAAAATGAGAACGAATTATTAACAAGTTCGCGCCCTGCCCATTAAAGGGCAAGGATGGTTGCGCAACTACGTCAATTTAACGCGGGGAAGGACTGAAAGGGTTTTGCGACTTTTAATAAATGGTGATAAACGCAGTGGTTGAAGTCAACCACTTTGCATAGTAAAATTTGCATTTTATACGAAAAGTGGAAGAACTGTTAACAATGGATACCTGTCTTAATAGATACAGATGAATATCAAAACCTTTCGTTCATAAGCGTCCTCTAAAGGCAAATAGAGGCAAAAGTAGGAACTAACAAAACCACGCGCGTCTGCGTATTATCTATCCATAGCAGCCACGCAGAGTTCTAAATTTACGCGGTAAATTACCAGGGTATGGTAATTCACGGTTTGATAATGGATTTTACTTGTCATCAATTGTAAAACATGCTAGTCTTTTCCTCAGTCCTCGTTTTCGTTGTTCTTCCAAAGCTTCCCTCCCCATGAAACCGGTAGACGTCTTCAGTTTACAAGTGAAGGCCAAACCACCTTCCAATGGCGTATCGTCCATTCTGATATCGGCGTGCCAATGTCTATACCCTAAAAGTTAACACCCAAAAAGTGTCTGTTTGTAAAGAGCCTCCTATATATTAAGGAATGCAAAAAATTTATTGTCAAACCTTTTTCTATGCTTAAAGAATCAATGGCTCTGTAACCGGCTTGCACCAATCCATATTTTTGACCGGCTTTGGTCAATGCTTCGTAGACCGGTACGCAACTCTCATTTGGGATGTGTAATTCCCAACCTAGTTCTCCCACAAATGATAATCTCAAGGCTCTGACCTGAAACGAAAGCCCTGCACTTGGTTAAAAATACATTCTTTGAAACATTTTCGAAATTAGATCTAACTAGATTTTGGGTCTCGTATGTCTTTAATAGCTTGGAGTTTTTTATTGGCGCGTACTTTTTAAATACTTTTTAAATTGCCCTTTAACAGATTATTTACTTAGAAGAATACATGTATATTCTTAACTCTAATGGCGTTGTTTTCCATTTACCGCTCTTTGCGTATTTCATTTGACGATCTCAATCCGCTCCAAATCAAGCGCTCTAAGATCACTCAAAATCAATCTGACAATTTCAACAGATTTATGGATCGAGTTCACTTTAAACCAAATATAAATTAATTTGAGCCATTAACTAATAATGTTAAGTTAACCTCGGTTAAAACTTATTAAACAGCTATATTAGAGTCGTCTGAAGGGCCGGGTATAACACGTTAATTGAACAGCCCTACGAAGGGTTATCTTGTCAATAGGTTTTGACGGCACACTTCGCTTCTCCGAATCTCGGTCTACAGCTACTATAATTTTTTTTTGGCCTTTTTACGGGAATGTTGAGTGTTTATTGTAATGGTTGAATGTAATGCTATAAAATAATTTTTTAACCTTATGACCCGCAAATTCGATAATTTGGTGGGTAGAGAAGGGAAACGCTTTGTCCGAAAGATCCGTGTCCGTTAGTTCTTGCAGTAATTCTCGGCTGTCAAAGATAGACCGAATTTTAATTTAAGTAAATTTTTTTTTACAGGTAGAAATGTATTTCTCACCTTTTTGGACCCTGTACGCTCAAGAGACCCATATCTTTACTGTGGTCTCGCAATTCGACCCTAAAGCGTTTGTCTTGTATCACCGAAAGGATATGAGTGTACGCCTGCTGGGACATAGCACCTCCAGCGGCCACATAGAAGCCTTGTCCTGCAAAATAACCAACATGCAATTACTTTTATCGGATCACCAGTAAGTCTAAACTTTTTATAAAAGTCTTAATTTATACCTTCGAAAGTGGGCTCGCAAACCGTTCCGTCGCCCTTTTTGATTGGACTTACAGTTAGATCGGCCTCAACTCCACCACGCTTGTTTAACATACAAGTATAAACCGTACTACCTAAAATGAAACCAATAGGTAATTTAGCATATTGTAGAAAACCTTTCAATAAAAACCGGTTTTTGGGTAAACGATAACCAATTTCGCGTTACCGGCGAGGCAATCCTCACCACCCGCCTATTGACAAAGGCTGCGGGAGAATTTGCCCCACGGTGGGCACGCCCCTGTCACCAAAAAGTCTTGCACAAAAAGCTAACTGTAAAATCTTTGTATTTGATTTATAAACGTACCCTCTGGCTTGGACATATCGTTGGTAAATATCCAGTCAACGGCCATTTGGGCATCTTTGCCAGTAATGTAGAATTTTCCGAAATATGACATATTGAAAACGGCTACTCTATTTCGGCAACCCAAGCACTCGTTTTTGATCTAGATGATATTTTTTCATTACTAATAACAAACACTTCCAAATCATCACAAAATGCCAACTTTAGTCTTAAGATGGTTAAACTTGCAGAGTGCTTCTTCAACTTACAATATCGTGATGTTTTGGAAACTCGAATGTGTAATCGTATTTCAATCTCTCCTCGTATTGACTATTCTCGTTGCGTTTGTGTCCATAACTTCCGTAGTAATCGTATTCTGAAACCTAACGAATTTTCACGCGTAAGTATATATGCTTTTAAGTTCGAAGACTTACCGGTGAAGGACCGTTTGGTGAGAACCAACCTGGTCTTTCCCAACCGTGCCTTTCTTGAAACACGCAACCGCTGTCTTCTAGTTTCTGCGTATCCGAAATTACGTGTTAGGCTTAAGAATTGAGAAATGATTTGAAGGATATATTGGTACATAAGAAAATCACCCTTCGCCATTGGCGATTACTTGATGGAAAGGGTCCCGAAACATATTGCGACTAGCTAAGGGTTCGTCGTGAGGGTAGACTATGGAATAGTTCTTGACGTAAGCCTCGTGGCTTCGTTCTTTTATCCATTTGGCATTACTGGTCATCGAAGATCTGAAACGTCTGTTCCAAGTACTTGGTTAGTTTTGGTTCTAATTGGATATCGAGATGAAAATATTCTACCTAATATCATAGGCGTACATGTCGAGATCCGGTCGTCCAAAAAGGACCCACTTAGCTAATTCTCTACCACTACCTCCGCCGGCGTTCATTCCCAAACTGTTGAATCCGCAACCGTGGAAAAATCCACGGACATCAACGTCTTCTCCCAGTAACGGTTTATGGTCAGGTGTAAACGATTCTAGGACACGAAAAAATACGTGTTATGATCCTAAACTAGTATGCGAAATGTCTAATTTGTCGTTGTACCGACGATTATAGCCTATAAGAAGACTAAATGGTTCTGACCATTTTATAGATGGGTCAAAAGAAGCCCCCGGAATATTCGGTAGCGACAAGTGACTTTTTTACCTGGTCCACAGACAGTCGATTTTATTCCAGCCTTTTCCAAACACGGTACCCTGAGACCGGCACTTTCGATGTGAGTTCCAAACACTTCCCAATCCAATTCGAATAAACCGAAAGCGAAATCTTTGCGCACTTTTTCCCAAAAGATCGGGTTTGGTTCGTAGCCCCCAATACATAATGATTCTCCTTGCAATCTTAAGTACAATGACAGGTCGTGATCCCGGACATTGGGCATTCCAGCGATTCCTTCTATTTTCTCCGTCACAACGTACGCGTGTTTCATCGCTATAAGAGGAACTCTGACCCTTGCCATGGCGCCTATGTACGGTGCCCAAATACCTAGATTCCAAGTATTGATTTCGTCAAATATTACCCAGTTAGAGCGGCACGAAAACTTTAGAAACAAACCCGTGGCATTGACTACGGCTTTAGTTTTGATTTCGCCCAATGGTGTTTGAACCGCCTTGACTCTTTTGACGCCGAAATCGTCAACGTCCAAAGATATTCCAACCACTGGACATTTCTCGATAACTTTGGCACCGGCTTTAGTAGCCGCTCTAGTCAATGATGAACAAAATCCTGCTGGTTCAACCGTCCCGTCTCCCGGACTGTATAGCGTGCCGTAAACGTCCGAAACGTTCATCAAGGGATAAAGTTCTTTGGTTTCCGACGGTGATAGGACGTGCGATTCGATACCAAATGCTTTACCAATCTGTAGAGTATTCGTAGAATGTAATTGATTTAACTTTTTCGTTAAGACTTGTCATACAAATCAACCCGGTTACTTCAAAAAATAGATATATCCACTTACAGTCATGAGACGTTTGTATTCGTCTAGTCTTTCCTTGGAATTGGCTATAAAAAGACCACCATTGTTTACCCATCCCGGGTGTAAACCCGTTTCCTTCTCCAGAACCTCGTGAAGAAGATGTCGCGTGTGGTTTAGAATTTGAATGTCCGTGTCGTTCGGACGAAGTCTCCATATTAAACCTATATATAATTATTATCGCGTTCATTCAGTGCAATAAATCCTGAAGGACTCTTAAAACTGAAAGTCCTTTACCTGCTGAATGCCAACTAGTTCCAGCCGTCAATCTCTCTTTTTCCAACAGTACAATGTCCTTGCAACCCAACTTTGTCAAATGATACAGGGTACTACAACCGATTATCCCGCCTCCTGTAAATTTTTATACGCTTGACTACCAACCAGTTGTGTTATACGTCTACTAATTACATATATACTACTGTTCAGAGGAGTTGACAACAAAGGGAACAAGATGGCTCGTGGAGCCACGGTAGTTACGCGACGTGACAACTTGTTTTCGCAGGCCGAAGCTAAGTTGCTAATTAAAACCGCGGCCAAAGTTACAAGTTGCACTCCATGATGACATCTCGCTATCCCTTTATTATCCCTAATCCATGATTTTACGTCTGGCTTTCCCTTCCCTTTATTATCCCTAATCCATGACTTTACGACTGGGTATCTCTTTATTATTACTACACGATTTTACCAAGAAGGATCAGATAAGGAGAGGAAAAGTGGGGCTGCGTTGAGTTAGAGAGAGAAGAGCCAACCTCCCACTCGGGTGGAAAAGGGGGATAGGAAATTCTCGAGGTAAACTGTTGTCACGTGGTCGCTAGCTAGCGCGTCTCGTAAAGGATTCGTTTTACCCACGTGACAACAATTTACCACGAAGCATCTCTACCCCCGTCTGTCCCCCGTTCTCCCAGAGTGGGAGTTTAGGCCGACGCAGTAGGAGCCGCGCCGTTCCCACTTTTCCTCTCCTTATCTGATCCTTCTTGATTTTACGTATGGCTCTCCCTTTATTATTACTCCATGAATCTTAACGCCTCTGACAGTAAACCATCTCTCTGATATCCCTGCCTTTAACAGTGCCGGTGGCGGATAAACGAAGAACGCAATAGTGACTCAAAATCAAGTTTTCGCGTAACTAAAAATGAGGTGAATGGAGTCTATGTTAATGTTGAACCTCATGGTGTTAAAATTAATCTTTGCCTGCCGTGAGGGCAATTGCCCCCAGCAAATCAAGTTTGCCCCCGCTTTTGGGACGATCTGTATAAATCTTTTCGCATCGGCCATTTTTCCCGTCTCTGGAGTGTCTTCACACAGACAGACTTCAAAACAAAATCCACTCTTTCGCAACTCGCGCGGTTTGGGGCGAAAAAAGGTTTTCTTGTCACCAACCCCCCTCATGAACAGCCAATACCAATATACTCGTACGTTAAGAGTCGTCTGGTTTTTCGACAATAAATTATTAAGTTTCCTATTAATTTTTTTAAGCTCCCAAATATTTCAATAGTTGATCAACAAAAATTTTTGTACATTTTTGAGTCTTCAACAATTACATTACGTACTCTTGATAGTAACATTTGGAAACGACGAATAAAAGTTTAAACTCGCGTACTTATTCTTAAACATTACTTAAGAAAATACTCGCCTATGACGACAACGTCTGCCGATTTGGGAACTTTATAATCCTCATCTTGGCTCAAATTTCTTTTTAACGTTAATAAGGTATTTCTTTGAGCGTAGCTTAATTTCTTCAGTATTTGCTTCGACTTTAACATCTTTCCCCGTTCTTGAAAAGCATTTGAAAGTTGTTTTTCTCGACTTTTCTCGATCGCTTATAATCTGTCTCTAACGCGTTCCGTATCGGTCAAAGTAGAGGCGCGTAATCGTTGACGGTTTTAATAGATAATGCTAGTACTTAATGCGTTAATTGATATCAACTCCGCTTTAAACCGAATTTCACCATCAGTAGATATTATTTTCGAACATGTATCGTCTACGACTAGCTACCCAGTCAATGTCCCAAAGTTTCTTCTTTAGTTTTAGGGCGGGTCTTACCAGCTGAGAAATATTGGTTTCCCCGCCGCACGTTACTTAACTATACGTGTTTTATTTTGCCGTTAAATCCCAGACGTTTTCCTGGAGACTATAATGACATCTGTTGCCAAACTTGCTAGGTTCTTTCTCTCTCTCTCTTTGATATTTCCACAAAGTTGCCCCGTTGTGATAGGCTTTCCGCTCTTTTGCACTTAAAATATAAAGGGAGATTGAAGCCCTGCAACAAGTGATTTTATATCCATTCCTTGACTTATTCAATAGTAAAAAAACTAATATGAAGTAAACTTCCTTAGCAAGGATTCATGGAGAGTTTAATATCACACCGTTATACCGTCTCCGGCTAAACCTCTAAAATTTTAAATTTTTTATAGCTAATTCTGGACCACGCTCACAGTTCTCTAAATCTCGTTGAAAACATTGCTCTTGCCCTTGCTCGCTAAAGAGCATCGGGCAGTGGAACGTATAATTTGAAAAAGAATGCATCCCCAATCAAATCAGTAAAAAGTGCTCTCAATCGATTGGTCTCAGACAGAGCAAAAACTCACTGCTCTGACTCACAAATAGTGAAATATAAACATGCTCTCAGAGTAATTTCTCTTGCTCTAGAGCTCCCAATGGAATTCGCTAATAATCTTTGAAAAATTAAAGCGCGTGCTTCAATCGTGATTGGTCTGAGATTTTTAAATGGCGATATTTCAAATGCTCCATAAATCCTTGTTAAGCCTACATTCAGAATAGGCAATAGAAAGTCCATTTTTAGAGGAACAACTCTCAAAGGACGGACTCTCATAGAGACTCGCGTAAGATAGATAAAATAAGCTTTCTAAATCATTCTCAAAAATTAATTTCCTTTATCTGGGAAACCCCTCAACGATTGAGGAAATTAAACATCTTAGATCAAAGAATCTCATTAAGGAATCCTATATAATTAATTATATAAGAATTCCGGCGAGTTAATTTCAATCTGGGAACGAATAAAACAATTAATTCTATTTCATTTTGTCACCTTTATTAATTGAACACAAATGTGGCGTTTATTTTATTTGAAAACGTAACAAAATTTATTGTATAAATATTGAATTTATTTACAAACATTTAGAACGTAAAACCATCAAAACATGTCTTACTAATATAAATTAATACTCTTTTGCGCTGTAACAAATACAATATTGACTTTTTCAAAGACTCGTGCCAGAGTAATCCTAAGGAGGGTCGGGGGCTCATCACTCCAACGTAATCGGTGAACAAGCTTGCAGCTCTGACTGTACTAAAGTGATTACGTAACTGATTTCTGTTTAAAATTACCATAGACTGTAATCAATGTAGAGATTTTACGGAAGTGATTAACAATAGAATTATACAAAAGGTTTTAAGAAAGTCATTCGTAATTGATGAGTACATTTTTTAGAAGTCATTGGAATGGTTGAATATGTTTTTTTATACTCTTAAGATAATCTATTTACATAATACATATAACCAGGAGTAAATAGCCTTCTGGCTTGGAGGAATAAGGAAGAAAGTTTAATGACTGTTTCAGGCGTACTTCTACGCGTATCTATTGGCCTAAGTCCAATTTGGCTCTGCTTAGTTTATAATATAGTGCAAGGTAAAAATTCTGCCACAGTAACTCTGCATAAAATAGCTAGTTTCCTTTAAAGCCAACTGGGAAAAGTATGTTTAAAGTTGTCGTATTACGTTTTTTGAGATGGCTTATTTGGGTTTTCGAACCTATAAAGCCGCCCAAAAATCGTTTCAAAAAACCATTGAAAACCGCCCAAAAATTTTAGGAAAACTACTCAACTGGAAACCCTGAATGTTTAAAGCTCTTGGCTTACAGCAACTACAGGAATCTCTATGAAATCAGTCAGTCTTTGACTCTTCTTATAATTCCTCCAAGCTTCCGGTATTGCGCAGTGTCGAGTTGGGATTTAATTTATTTATAACCAGCCACGGGACCGTCGTGTGGTTCTAGAATTAAAATATTTTTCAGGCTGATACCTCGCGACGAAATTGGCGGGGGCACTTTACGGGAACTAACGGACTCTTTATCCGAAGCTTGATCCCTTGACCACAACCATTTGTTCAATGATAAAATTGGTTGTTCCACCAAAGCGTGAAGAACGAAACTGATCACGAGGGTTCGACACGTGATCGCGAAAAAGAGATTTATCTGCGTCGAAAATAAGATCGTTTGCGTTTTATTAATTCCTCAATTTGCATTAACTAATCACGTAACTAATTACTTACGTGCGTATCATGATCGTAGTGAATTCTTTCGCGCACCGTGGCTAATTGCGATATGACCAACATAGGATGAACGACGTACATGATCATGGTCAATTGATCGATGACGGAAAAGATCCTCCAACTTAGAATTCTCTTGAACATACCCCGTTGCGTCCTGGCGCAGACAAAAGTGACCCAGCCCATGGCTAACCCGAAAACGCACCGATGCAATCCGGCGTAAATTGCTCCAGCCGCCACGCCAACGTCGTAACCTCTTCTGAAGTCAAAAAGAGCGTAAACGCTACCGATACAACACCCACCAGCTAAAATCCAACCAATGGCTATGGTGCACTGTACGAAAAAAATATTTTTGGACATCTGTTATATAGATCCCGGGGTGAGAGAACGATCGAACAACGGGAACGTGTACATGAATCTATCTTCTACAGCACTTGACATCGTTGTTCTGTTAAAGTTAGCTTCACGCTTACGTACACGTTTCCGAATCAATTACGATTTCTAAATCTTTTTGTAATATCGTAAAGTTTGTATTTAAATACCTTGTTAAGTTTAATTTCCTTATATTCGACAATAAGGACAGCCACAAAGATTCCAATGCAGTAAGCCCCCAAATGCGTGTAAGGACGTACTACGACGTATTCAATGAATTTCTCAACTTCCTCACTGTGAAAATAATACGTTTTTAGTCGATTGGGTGAAGTCATAAGTGGATATATCTAAGTATAAAATAGTCTATTTCGTGAACGGGGCCCCGCGTTTTGGGCTGCGGGCGGGCTCTTCTTTGGCCGCTAGGTCACTGGCATGTATAAAATAATTACAGACCAATACTCTTAGGGAAGATGTCATTTACTCTTGATCTCATCATAATAGATAACCAAATTACAAATAATATATAACCCACTTACCCATAATCTCTAGTGACTCCGTCCAAAGCTGGTGGTAAATTATACACAATAGTTAATGCTGTAATCGTAACTATGCTAGCCATCATGTAAAGAAAGTTGATCAAGACGCCAAGTCTTCGCATACTATAAATACAACTCAAGTACTTAAAAAAAACCTCCAATAATTTTAAACTGCGATATAATTAAGAATCTTACAATAATATTGGTAGAATAACCACTACTGCTACGATTTGAATATGAATGAGCGAACTTAGTACCCAATTGTGAATAAGACACTATAAAGATAGAAATACAACAATCCCTGCATTAGTATCGTCTGCGCAGTTCGACAAAAATTATACCAACACCAACTTACCATTTCGTTTAACGGGTAAAAATTGGAGATGTGAATGAGATTTCTCCACCAATATAATTTGCAGTTTTCGTACATAGGCTGAATAAGATCACCCCATAATGGTCCATTATTGGTATGAGAGAATCCTAAAGTTACGAGTGTCGTGGCCACCATTATTATCGTAAATCTAAATTATTTGAAACGTCAAATTAGTTCTTTTCAATTCATCCTGCCTCAACATAACATTGAATAAGAATTACCTGAATATGTCTTCAGCCAAGTTGCGGAAAACGCTACGAATTTTCGACGATGTTCTGACTCGTTTTAGACTGACGTACGCGCTGAGAACTCCGCTGACGAAGAATGGTACTTCGTAAGACACGAAGAAATTGGAAATGGCTCCGTACGTGAATTTTTGTTCGAATTCAATGATGCCCGTCCTTCGACCTGGATTAAAAACAAATCTCAATATTGAAGCCTAGAATTTCAAACTTCCATAGTTTATAAACATTGTATAGGTCTATTTCATAAATGTCTGGAAATGATAATAAGCTAAAATTTCTGCCACAAAGAGCTCAACATGTCTAGCGATCCTCTATAGCCGAAGAATGTTTTTTTCTACGTATTCATAATCATACCCTAATCCACATCATCTGCTTAGAAGACCTTTAGCGCTTTGCGCTCATAGCCATGAAAACCTTAACTTACATCTTCACTTTGTTTAAGAACTAAAACTTGTGTGGGAATAAGTAAATATATATAATGGCTTGCTCCACTTGTTTCTTAGACGTCAAGGGCTCAAGGCCTACATAACTCTCTTTTTACAGTGACAATTCCGCTAAATTAACTAGCTAATTACCAAGCAAACCATCCATTTTATATATTTACCAATTATCTTCGAAACTTTTCGTAGTAACTTACTATAATGCGTGAATTCGAGGGCGTAACCCAGAAAATAGCAATTTCCAAGAATATTCCACAAAACAGACAAGAATCTTATGCCCGCTAAGGCACTAACTTCCGTATCCGGTACTTTGGGTGAAAGAAATCTCTCCGTATTCGAGACGAACGATACACTTTGAATGACTAATGGAATATATGATACAGATTTTTTTATAATTAATCTTAAGTGATTATACCCATGGCAAACCGCCCTAGAACAGTGAATCGAGACTTACATTTGCTGACAATATTTGCGTCGTGTATAACTTTTGGTTTTTTTCGCTTGCAAAGATCCACGATTGTACATAACGCCACAACGAAAATTACTCCAGCGAAAATACCTCTGCAATTATGAATAATAACATGAGAAGTGAATCATCAAGTCGTATAAAATAATGTAGCCAGCGATTTCTTCCAAGCTCTTGAAGAATACGCCTACCTTCCGAAAGAATATAATAATATCAACATTGTTTACCGGGAATAAGTATTACATGTCGCTTGTTACATTATTTAAATACGAGTATTTAACTTATATAGGAAGAGTAATTAGTCAACTTTTGATAATACTGTATGGTTAGTATATCATACAAGAAACTCCCTTTGGGGAAACGTCATTTTTGGGCAACTCAAATTAACTATTAAAACCTGAGTGAAGCGGTGTTTTTTTTTTTTTTTTTTTTTTTTTCGATTGCTAATAGTTTAAATATGTCTAATTAACCGATAAAAAAATTACAAACAGATTTTAAACTAGAAATAAATTTAAAACTTATTTGTTTATTAAATTCTTTTAATTAAGCCTATTTAAACGATTTTCATTACGTTTCATACTTCTCCCCAAAGCGGTTTCTTGTAAACTCCTGGTAATATGACTGTAATACACTTTGAATGTTAACTAGTTTTTCGGAAACTTACAAACTGATGTATTCGGGTGTTTCTAACGTCAGTGGTTGCTTGGTTTCGCATCTTAGTACTTTCAAGTACATGTGAAGCATTTTGGACACTAAAATAATAAAGTGTATGTTATATAAAGTATTAAATGGGAAGATGAAGATGAAAAACTTATTTTCTTTATACGATTAGGAGTGTTAAAATATTCATAAAAACATAATTAAACCTCACAAACGTGTCTCGTTAATTTAATGAACAAAGTTACTATTTTTCATGTTCATTCTCTCTTCTTTAATGTCTGATTTTTAAATATAGGTAATAATTAATATTAACTAAATATTTCCCTTCCACCATCCCTTTTAAATTAAAAATACATCATTAATATTATTATAAAAATATTAACAGAATTAGTTATTGAAATGTCCTTTCATTAAACTTCTCTGTTAACAAAATAAAATATTCTACAAATATTTCAAAATTTATGTAATTTATCATAATTTATTAATTTATTCGTTTTTTTTTGTGTCTTAATTAGGCTAACCTTGTCCGGCAACCTCTCTAAGGTCATCGATGGAGCAAGTTGAAGGTATACAAAGACCGACTCTCAACCTGGATCTGATGAGTAGTTTTGGATCGGCGAAGAGACCAGAAGAAGCCTGGATAAGAATTTATAATGAGATTCGAGAGAGAAAAATAAAGAACGATCCAAAAAAAAAATTATAAGAAAATATGACCCAAGGTAAGACAGTGAATTTCAAATTATATTTTTCATTTTTTTTATCGTCGACAGAAACCGTTAGTTAGGTTAAATGTAAGGTTAAAATTCGCTAACTATAAATCATAGAGGCTTACAAAATATGTCCTTCAACAGTCCAAATAACATATAAATAACAGTCACATATTTTAATATAAATATTAAATGAAAGATTTTATTGTTTTTGGGGCTTCATATTAAGCAATGTGGTAATATTAATTTAAGATTTTTTTCCTATAATAACGTTGCATTAAGTTTAAATTTAAATTTCAAATTTTTAGGGAAGTTTTATTAATTCTGTTGCTTTATATTATTGCGCAAAAATTTTTCATATTTAAATAACTATCCAAATTTTTCTTCAGAAATGAAAACAAATTCTGACCAGACATATAGCCCTTTAAGGAAAAATATGATTCATTTTGAGGGTTGTTATTATTCCGGAAAAATAAAATGAGAAAGTTTTCGAAAATCGGAGTAATAAAACTGTCAACCTCCAATTTTTTCAATCAGATTTGTATAAAGAATTCCCAGGCAGGTATCAAGATCGCGATTTAAAAACGTAGTTTAGGAAGGTTAAAATATCCAGTCGTACACGTCACCATTTTTCACATGTTCAAGCACACTCTTTTTTTAAACGGCATATTTTCAAATGTTCAAACATTCTTTTACATCTACCTGATCTTGGATTAATTAATAAGTTCCCTAACGATAGACAGCAGAGGTACATTTCTTCAAAAAGGAAGTTAAACCGGTCGGTCCGGAGTTCAAAGCGTCAGTCTCTTATTACTCCCCTTTTAGAGGATTTAGAGGATCAAACTTCTACTGGGGACGGTTCAAGCTAGGGGGCAGAAACTCGCGAACTCAGGTGTACAAAATTTTTGAACTCTATCAAAGCTGAACTCATAAGAGTTCGAACTCATTGCACTGTCAAAGCTGAACTCAGGTGTACAGCGAATTCAAGAGTGTGGGACCCCTCAGGTTCAAGCGAGAGAGAAAAGGGGTTGTCGCCCCCCAAAGTGAATAAACCTTAGCTGTGCAGCTGGCCTTTCAATTGATTGATGAAATAATATTTCACGCCTAGCTCATTCTCCCTTTGAGTTATTTAATCCAATTTACATTAAATAGTAAATAATTATTACGGTATTATTACCTTTCTGGTAAAGTTTGGCGCGATATCGAAGAACGTGTCCTTGACTACTGTCCCCGGTTTAAACGGAAGCGCTTCCACGGAGCAGTATTGTCCGACGAATCGGGTTTTAACCGGTTCGGACATTTCGTTCAGGTTTACAATGTCCAGACATTGGTCGTACGAACCTAAAGCCATGGCCGCCCCTTGTAGGATGCCTGATGGTGGTTTACCATTGGCATCCAACACTGCAATTAAACCAAAAAAATGTTTCACTTATTAATAAGAAATAGAGCTCTAAAATACTACTATCACATACTAGTCTCAAAGCAACATGGACCCAAATCCGCCTTAATTGCCCCACGCCCTTGTTTTACTTTATTCGGGCCTTTGGTGACCTTTGAATTAATGTCTATTACAAAGAATATGGTCTTAGGATTTTTTGGATTGTTAAGAAATGAGTTTATATAAGGCTTTATAGGTTTAAAATGATATACACATTTTTCCTTTTCACAAACATGAATGATATTCAATTCTTTCTTTTCACAAACATGCATGATATTAGCTTGTTAATTTACACACCTATGGTATCCACATGTTAATTTTCAAAAATGTGGTGGCAATGTGGATACCACGTGTTTCAATTATAATTTGAAATTAACATTAAAGAAATTACACATGAGGTAAGGATAAGAAAAGAAAATTTGGCCCGTGGGCACATCAGTCAATTTCTCTTAAAAATATGAAAACGCCTTATTAGAACTCTTTTTTTTTAATATCTTCTTGGTTATAACTTTATTAAAAAAAAAAAAAAAAAAAAAAAAAAAATCTTTCTGAGTTATAAATAATACATTAAAAAAGCCAATTTAATTTGAAAATTATAGAAATGTCTGTCTTGAATCGTGAGATTTCTTGACGAATAGTGATTTCTGCTCTTCGACCTTGAACAATAATCTTAGGAAAGCTCCAAGAAAGCTCATTTTTTGAAACTTAAGGATTTTATTTTTAATTTTCAAAAATTATTCTCTCTGGGTAACGATACAGGGATTTTCGTGATACCACATGGTGGTGATACTTAAATATTTTTAACGACTGTCCTTCAATGCTGATAAAAAGATAATCTGCCCAAGAATTTTTTTCGTTCTCAAATTAAATTCAAACCAATTTTAAATTTCGAAATTTTCGAAAATTATAGCCTTAGGATTATAATAATGGCTTAAACGGTTTTGGGGCGTTTTAATATTTGAATACTATATAGTAATTATTATTTGTTTCTATCGTTTGTGGCAGAAAAATAAGAAAATATATATAGTAGTGCCAGAAAAATCAAGATTTATTCAAATTTAACTATTAAACACCATCAAAAAATGGAAATTTCAAATTTTCAAGGATGCCACTATCTCTATTACACGTACTTTTAGTTTTTACTTTTCAAGTGATTACTATTCTCCGTTGTATAGTCCTCTAATATCTTAAATATGCATATTATAGTGTTTAAATGCAGTGGGAAGAGATAAACCCAATAACATCATGACGTGTTTATTTTAAAATCCCTATTCTGCCAGTATTTTCTCTCCCTGCCCTTGTGATTTGTTGCTTCATGCGAGTAGACTACTTATAGGTCTATATCAATTCCAATTATTATCAAGTATTAGAAAGTCATAATCTTTAATTTAATTGGTAATGAAGACGAGTAGTATGTTTTTTAATCTTTTAAGATCATGTATTAAAATAATACACTTAAAGTCTAATATCAGCTGGGAATACATAAATATATATGGAAAGCATATTAAACTTAATGTATTCCGACTCCATAGCCCAGGGAAGAGTCAGCCCTTCAACGCTTATCAAAACGATATAAATATCTTATTGGCTATTTTGAACTTTTGACGTTTCTGACTTGAGTGGGAAAATAAAACATATTTAGTTTACATGGTTACGACCAGATTTTGCCTAAAGGAAATAAGACATCGTCGACTCTGACGCATAATATGAATTAGGAAAAGAAAATAATGGGATTAACCTCCCTATGGGATTAAAATAATCCCACTATAATATGAAATGGGATTAAAATAATCCCACTATAATATGAAATGGGATTAAAATAATCCCACTATATCATGAAATGGAATTAAAATAATCCCACTATAATATGAAATGGGATTAAAATAATCCCACTATAATATGAAATGGGATTAAAATAATCCCACTATAATATGAAATGGGATTAAAATAATCCCACTATAATATGAAATGGGATTAAAATAATCCCACTATAATATGAAATGGGATTAAAATAATCCCACTATAATATGAAATGGGATTAAAATAATTCCACTATAATATGAAATGGGATTAAAATAATCCCACTATAATATGAAATGGGATTAAAATAATCCCACTATAATATGAAATGGGATTAAAATAATCCCACTATAATATGAAATGGGATTAAAATAATCCCACTATAATATGAAATGGGATTAAAATAATCCCACTATAATATGAAATGGGATTAAAATAATCCCACTATAATATGAAATGGGATTAAAATAATCCTACTATAATATGAAATGGGATTAAAATAATCTCACTATAATATGAAATGGGATTAAAATAATCCCACTGTAATATGAAATGGGATTAAAATAATCCTACTATAATATGAAATGGGATTAAAATAATCCTACTTTAATATGATATGGGATTAAAATAATCCCACTATAATATGAAATATCATAAGTTAATTATAACTAATTTAACAGAAAAGTAGCTTTCTTTCACACTTCTAAAAAAGTGCATATAAACCAATTTTGGGTAAAGACGAAACGAAGCATAAATTATGATTATTATAGAGTTATATTTCTACTCCAAAAATTTTATGCTTCGAAATTTAGATCGAAATGTTCGATAAGAAATTCATTAATAAATGAAGAAGGAATATTTGTCTGACTTTAGTTATTAGATAAATATATATACTAATTTTTGATGAATTGTCGATCAGGTATTTATTAAAACCACGCCTTACGGCCTTGTTTTTAATTTATGATAATATATCAAATAGGAAAATGTTTTCATAAAACTCTTCTACTCATTAAGAGGAGTAAACGTAATGACATTAGTGGATTGATACACAATATTAAACCTCATAGGGAATAAAGTAGTCTGTGAAAACTCCAGTTGAACACTTATTTAGTATTATAGAAGAAAATAGGGAAAATAATTGCAATTCATTTCCTTGAATAACAAACAAATGAAAGTATAAAATTAAAGCGTCTAAGAAATATCCTGTTATTAGTCGTGAAATCAATGAATATTATGATATGTCAAATGGTTAGGATTCGGGAAAAGTGTCGTCTGGATAAATATCTTCTATACCAAAACTGATTGCAACGTTAGAAAGTAGATATTCCGTTCATTAAATTCTAATAATAAAATTGACAAGAACCACTCGAAAAAGGTGCCTCACCACTAGATACTATTTGAGCAAAAGTTCAAAGATAACCCCAATATTTAACTGGCCGTAACCTTTCACTAAAATCTCCTAGAACAAAACTGATTTCATCGTTAGAAAGTAGACATTTCGTTCGTTAATTTCTTATAATAAGATTGGCATGAGCCACTCGAAAAGGATGCCTCGCAACTAGATACAAATTGAGCAAAAGTCAAAAAATTATTCCTATCTTCAAATGGCCGTAACCTTTTACTAAAATCTCCTAGACCAAAACTGATTTCATCGTTACAAAGTAGACCTGTAGAAGGTAAAATTGACATAGGTCATATAAAACAGGGAACTAGGATATATAAGAGTTTGTCACCCTGTTACTAATGGTTTTCGTAAATAACATACAACCAATAATTTCCTTAACCTTTAATTCTTCAAATGGTCATACATTATTAAAAATTATAAATAAAAACTATGATTTAAGATAAGTTTAATGAAAATTTAATAATATTAAATAACATTATTTAGTAGTAGAAATAAAATTGAAGGTCGTGCCCTTCGTTGTTTATTCCACAATTGAATTTCTCGTCGTTAAGACAATTTTATTTTCCCCGCTGATGTGTATTAAATTAACGCTTATATCACCTTCGTTAGCATTCACGTTTCACCACAGTCACGCTGTTAGTGTTCTTCCTATACAATCAGACTCATTTAGAATTTACTCTACCATCAAAAGCCTTCTTATTCCTTAATAAATTCCAAATTAATTAGCGTGTCTTTATCAATGAAGTAAAAACAGATTGTCAATAAAACTTTGCTTATTTTCTTCCTGATAAAATATTTCTCTTGTCAAACCTTGGGTACTGAGACTCGATATTAACCTTCTCTAGGGACGAATTATCAAGTAGAAAGTTATAATTTCTTCAACTTAAATCTCAATACAAAGTTATTAGCCTAAGGTTAATTAATTTTCATGATTTTTTTCAATGAGATAACTATAAATGTATGACTTTGGTTAAGCAATTGGCATAGCAGTTTAAAGGTCGCACATTTGAAAACGGACAAAACCGTTAATCCTTTCGAATTTAACTTAATTATTAATAAATTAGGGACGGGTGAAGTTCATGCCCGAATACGGCTACATTTCATTGGCTCCAGAGAAGCCAATAGTTAAAGCTGCTGGCTATTTCAAAAAGTTGAACATGATTTACTAGCGAAATGGTATACAGCCATTCGTCCGAATCCTATTGGACCGAATTCCCATTAAACCGCTTCGCAATTCACCGAAATATTTTTTAATAAATAAAGCGCAATTAAAACCCATGCAATATACTGCATATGCCATGGAAATAATCACGAGACCCAAAGCTAAATATAAGATGAAAACCGTCTTATGCCGATGTAGCAACCGTGGGTTGTATACAAGTTCAGTAGCATCTAGCGCGATTAGCAGTTGGTAGGGAGACCCCTAATTAAGAACCAGTTTATGGTGTATAAAAACACAATGTTTTAGTTGCAAATAATTAGGAGAAATACAAATTGAGGAAAAGTCCAAAGATTACCCCGAACTTCAAATGGCTGTAACTTTTTACTACAATCTTCTAGACCAAATCTGATTGCGCCGTTAGAAAATAGACATTCCATTCTTTAATTTCGAATAATAAAATTGTCATGAGCCACTCGAAAAGAATGCCTCGACACTGGGTACAAATTAAAAGAAAAAGTCCAAAAGTATCCCTATTCCTTAATATGTTATAAATTTATTCAATACATATTTAGTTATGGTTTCAAAATTCACAACCTATTTCAAAATACAAACTAATTATTATAAACTCCTAAATTATTTAATGATATTATCCATAAAATAATTAAACTCAATTAAAAATTAGGATTCAAATATTAGGACAAAGAACGAGGACACTCAAAATATTTTTATTTTCAAGATTAGGTAATGAAGAAAGTATTCAATTAAGTCGGAGTAAGCTTTCACCACCCTGTTCATTCCATTTCGCTGTTAAGTGTGTTACATTACATTTAAACAACTTCCTTAACAAATCCACCGATATGTACAAGAAACAATGTTCAATATAGAAATATAAGTGAAAGAATAAAATAACGGGAAACGTTTGTTAATTAGAGACGGGCAACATTTAAGCTTCTCTCTTTATTCAACTTTTTAACATAAACATACAAGAACCGGAATTCTTTAATACAGAATCAATATTACCTAATAGCGAAAGTAAGGTGAAGACCAAATGTAAAATAGATAAAACACGTGTATCCTAGTTTGGGTGATACGCAATATTAACTAACTGACCCCAATTTTGTATTTTAAAGCGTTAATGACAAAATTTATTATGATCAACCTCTTTTAAATTTAACTATAATTATTGTTGCTGGTTTTGCTTGATGCAATTCTAATGCGAATCTGTAGAAATTTTATAGCTTTCATATTCTAGTGTTTTATGAGGAGAAATTATAGGTACATTTCTACAAAATTAAAGTCGTGTACTTCAATTATTTTACGCACCTTATCACAGTACCTGGGCCCCAATATTTTTCCACAATTTTACTCCCAATAGATTTAAGGTCCCATGAAAAGACAAATTTCAGGTCTAGCCATGAGTATGTTCATTTGTAACTAAATTTAGATGAGACAAAATTAATAAATTCTACTTCAGTTTAATAATTTTGATATAGGTAAGTTTAAGATGATAAAATGAAAATCAATTCCATAAAATCTAAGAGGTTTGGACAGTTTTATAAAAATAAATGCACTGAGTGAGTGTAGCTCTTCGGTTTAGGGAAATATAATTCAAAATTTTTATGCACAAAAATGTTTAGGTTTTTAGAAATGATAACGGATTTCTACGGATTGAGACGTGGCCTTTCTTATAAGGTCGAATTATTTTATCGCCTATCTTTTCCTTAAATCATGGTGACCCTCGAGAATTTTTCAAAAAAAAACACTAAATGATAAATCCATGATTATTATGTTTAAACGGAGTGCGAATGAGAGCGAAATGATATGATCATGAAAGAACCAAAGCGTGTTTTGTTCCTGTCAGTCCTTACCTTGATTTGATTTGTTAGCTTATCTTGTAAGCCGAAAAAAAATTACGCT
>CAWUCO010000234.1:0-68698 GCA_963920705.1 Odiellus spinosus | reverse complement strand
AGAATGTTGTTCGTATATCATGCCCTAGCTGTTAATTAAAGGTAATACATTAAAATTTGGGTATGTACGTACACAATTTTAAACATAGCCCTTCCGCTTAATTTTTAAATTTATTCCAAAAAGGCTGGTATTGCTATTAAACAGTTTTAATAACGTATTGAGTTTTTACAAAACTAAGTCAATTAAGAGCTCATTGATAGTTAAAAATTGTTCCTAAATTTATAATCATATTCCTTTGTAGACGCCCGTCATTCCACGCAAAGTCGACTTGATGTAAAACGAGAGGTATCCAGACAGTCTGGATAAACGTGGAGTGATGGTCAATCGAGTATTCGGTAATCGCGTAAAAAATGTAAATGATTCTTACCCGCGCAAAAAAATAAATAAAAAAATAAATAAATGGAGAAAGGAGTCTTCGCGCCAGATGGCACCAGGGACTCCAGCCAGAGAGAGAGAGAGAGAGAGAAGTCTCAACTGTCGACGAAAACCATGGGTGTAACACGAATTTGCCCTTTTTTAGGAGGAACACGAGGGGTAGTAAACGCGCTGAAAGCTACGTTCCTTCCCCCAGCCACATCTGTATTTTGAGCTATCTTTCTATAACGTGTAGTGATGACGTCATCACTCCCCGTAAAAATCCTAATTTTTAAGTTTAGTTTTTTTTTGTCTACGAATATAACCAACTAAATGAGAATCCCAAAGTTTCAGACTTTAAAAATGTTTTTTTCAGCTATTCCTTTGGGCTTGACCATCTTGTTACTACGGTTTTTTAGACTTTGACCTCAACAATAGACCGACATTTGTATAAACACAAAGTTTACCCTTTTATCTAAAGTTGAATTTCATCAGAAACCGTAATGTATTTCAAATGGACCCGCAGCGCTTGATAACTGAAATCGTCGTTTCCCTCTTCCCACCGTCCACTGAATTAGAATTAATACAGACAAAGGTACTTTTGAAAAAATTTGATAAGACTTCGTTCGGGTACAAGAGTATCTCTAGTTAAACACAGATTTCAAAAATCAAATATTGATTAATGTATATGAAGTAATAGAAAGTAAGGTGCCTGAATTGGTTACAAAAGGGTGAAAACATAAGCATAGCCGAGCTTTATTAATTGCTTCAAAATGATAAACAAACATTTTATTTCTTAAACAGTAGAATGATAAGGCATATCCATTGAATTTGAGTTAATAGAGAGAAAGTATAGTTTATTGAGTACGAGGGTTTCTCTTGACTAAACAAAGATTTCAATAATGAAAGATCGATAAGGTATGTGAAGTAATAGAGAGAAAGGTGGCTGAATGGGTTACGAAAAGGTTAAAACATAAACTTTATTAATTGGTTCTAAATTGATAAACAAAAATTTTATTTTTTAAACAGTAGATAAGCTTTTTTTAATGGCATTTTTTATCGTTAACTGAAAATTGTATTCACTGGGTTCTTCTACTATATGGTAGCCCTCTTTAGCCGTCTAATTTTGACTATTATATTGGTTTGTTCCCATTTCGCCAAAAATTATCTATTCCCATTTCGCCCAATCGTACTTCACCCAAACATATTATCATTTGGCCCAAAATTATCGATTCCCAATTCGCCCAAACCAAGATTTCCTTGTCCCATTCGCCCAGTCCCACTTCGCCCAATCGTTTTATCAGTTAATCCAGAATTATCTATTCCCATTTCGCTCAACCTAAAAACTCTTTATTATTGGATTAAATTTACATTAGTATAGTTGTTAGGAGTCGCGAGCGACTTTCATGCCTCTTATTTGTTAAAATTTATTGGGTTACATATGTTTTTACATGGTTTTTTTACTTCCTTTTCAGTTGCACTTTTCCTTTCGTTTTGAGACTTAATTCTTGGTCATTGTATTTGATGAGTCAATATTGTTATAGAGCTTAGCGCCTTTACAAAAAATAGACTTTAATTTTAGTTCTGTTTTAGCTTGGGGAACTGCGACAATTTCAGTTTTGCGCGAAAAATATCTAGATAGTTTACTGAACTCAAATGGATAATATATATTGGATCTAAGAGACTTAAATATAAAAATAGCACATTGGTAATCATATATCTGAAATACGGTTAGAATTTTGTATAATTTAAATAGTGGGTTAGTATGTGCCAAATAGGTCCCGTTGTTTATAGATCTTATTGCTCTTTTTTGTAAAATTAATAGTCTATTTAAGTTTTTTAATGAGGTGTTTCCCCATATGGGGATACAAAAACTAAGATGTGGATAAATAAGACAGTAATATAATTGGATGAGGGTTTTTGCCCCGAATATTTTGCGGTTTTGATACATTACGTAGGCTTCATAGGCAATTTTTTTACTGACAATTTGTATATGGTCGTTCCAATTAAGAAAAGGGTCATACCATATCCCTAGATACCTGTAGCTCTTAACTTCCTGTAGTATAGTTCCCCCCATTCTAACATTTATCTCGTAGTCTCTGGGTTTATTTCTATTTGAGAATATCATAAAGACTGTTTTTTGTTTATTTATTTCCAGAAAATTGTCCTTTAACCATTGATCTATTTTATCTAGGTCTAAATTGGTTTCTTTTATCAGATTTTCTAAATTAGGTCCTCCTTCCAAGTTAAACGTATCATCGGCATATAAAGTTAGGCTGTCCAGGTTGTAGGAGATATCATTAATAAATAGATTGAACAAGAGGGGTGAAATTGTGGAACCTTGTGGGACTCCACGATAAATTATTGTCTGGTGACAGTAAACCATTTAGTCTGATTTGAGTGGGGCGATTAGTGAGGTATGACTGTATCCAGTTAAATGCCGGGCCGCTAATTCCTATTCTGTTTAACTTGAGTAAAAGGCGTTCGTGGTTCACTGTATCAAACGCCTTTCTTAAATCTAAAAAACCCCTAAAGCATAATTACTGGAGTCCAAGTAATCAACAATTTGCTTGTAGAATTTAACATTAGCTATTTCCACGTTAGATTGCTCTCTGAATCCAAACTGATCCCCAGTAATTATTGTAAACTTATTACAGAAGCTAGTTATGCGTTTGAAGAAACAGATATCGAAATTTTTTGCAAATATTGATAATAGTGAAATAGGTCTGTAACTATCAGGGGAATTTTTATCTCCTTTTTTATAGATTGGAACGATTATAGTTTTTTTTAACTTGGAAGGATAAGTACCTGTACGGAACGAAAGGTTTATGAGACACGTAAGGGGGCTATTATATATGGGCTTGCTAATTGTATTAGTTTAGGTGATATGTCATCAAAGCATGGGGAAGAATCCAGTTTTAAATTTTTAATAATATGTAGGATTTCTGTTCTTTCCATTTCGAATAATGCCATGGAATTAGCAAGACTTTTAATGTTATTCAAGTTATTCTCAATTGCTACGTCAGGAGGTTGCATATTGTCTGGTGTAAAGAAGTTGTTAAATTCATCCACGGTACAATGGGAATTTATTTTTGATGCTTTAGTTTTACCAAGTAGTGTATTTATCAACCTCCAAGATTTTTTTGGATTATTCCGAGCTAGAGTAAGGGCTGTTTTATAGTAGGTTATTCGGGCATTTCTTGTTAGGTTATTACATTTATTACGCGCGTTTTTATAATTAATAATACTTTGTTCAGTTAGATTTCTATTCAGTACTGTTTTCAGTCTATTTTTGGTTTGATGGCCTCCACAATCTCACCATTGATCCAGTGATGAGCGTCTCCTTTTGTGGCCTCATAATATGGAAATGAGGTATTATATGCATACAGAAAAATATTGTGGAAGTCATCAAACGCCCTATCAATTTTATCTCCTTGTTCGCTTAAGAAATCCCATTTTTGTGTTTTAAGCATATCGAGAAATTTAGAAATGTTGTTTTTTGAAAAGTTCCGTATGCTTATCTTATTTACTTTTTTCCTAGGAAAGTCAAGCTTTATGTATGGGGGGGTATGATCCGTAATCTGTATATCACGAAGTAGGTCTACACTAATTGGAAAGATTACAAAGCAATGATCAAGTAGGGTCGATGAGTCTATCGTTATTCTTGTGGGCTCCTTAACTATCTGCTCTAAACCATAGCTCCCCATAATGTCCATCAGTCCCATTGATGAGTTATTGTTCAGTAGGAGGTCAATATTAAAATCATCCAATATTAGTTTCCTGCTTGAGGGTGGGGTCATTCTATTTAATATAATTTCTAAGTTTTGAAAAAGATCTTGATCTGATCCACTCGCTTTGTACAGGGTTGTGATATAGGTATTTTCAATCTTAACTGTATAAATTTCGCACCCGTCTTTCGTGATACATGCCTCTGTTATTATATCAAACTGTATTGAGTCTCTTAAATAAAAACCTACTCCACCCGCTCGACCGCTACGACCGTGCCCAACAAAAACATATCCAGGATAAATTTCTGCAAAGTCCTCCCTAAACCAAGTCTCATTTAAAATGAATATATCTACATTTAGATTTATTGTTAAGCAATTAGAAAATAGGTCATTAAAGTTTTTGGGAGCACTACGAATATTATTGAATAGTTTATTTAACATCAAAAAACATTACATAAAACTAAAGTTAATCATTGATCTTAGGTTTTCAGAACTATTGACTCAGATACAAAGTCATACCTATATACATCTGGGCCAATTATTATAGATGTAGCAGAAGCCCATTTAAATTTTTGAGGAAGTTTAGTTTTGGCGAACTGCCGGAGTTTATATCTGGCCAGCTGTTGATTACTAGTAAAATCGTGCTCAATAAATATTTGTGTACCTTTTAGGAGAGTATTATTTTTAAGAATTGTCATCTTACTATCATAATTATCGACACGGTATACAATAGGTATTTTTTTTCCAGCATTATAGGGACCTATACGAAAGGTTTGAGAGGGTAAAATATTTGAACTATTTTTCAGGTTTTGACTCAACATCTTTTGAACTTTAATGGCTAAGCTGTTTCGATCTTCAGTGTCGCTGTCAGTCATGCCTCGTATTATTAAATTATTACGTATCATTGTTATTTCTAAGTTTTCTATTTTTAGACGATTTTGTTCACTCTTATCTTTGGTTGTCACATCCAATATCTTAAGATCAAGCTCAACTGAGGCAACTCTATCATTAATTACATTAATTACGCCTTGCTTATTTTTAAGAGTGTCTTCCATTTGGGTTTGTCGAATTTCAATTTTGGAAACCGTAGATTTAGTTTCATTAAGACTTATACCAAGTGTGTCAATTTTCTCTGAAATTTGACGTAATTCTTTCATGAAATCCCCCATATTTTCCATACTTGATGTATGTTCTTCGTTTATATTAGGATCAAGATCTGATTTGGAGTTAGACCGGGTTTTCCCCATAATTTTATGACTTTTCGGTGTTGGCAGAACCCATATAGTTTTATTAGGTCAGAGAATTAAGAGATATCTATACAAACCTATTAAAGAGAGTTTGTTGATTGGAGAGTTATTTCCAACCGGTCTGCTTAGGTTCTGCCACCCAAATGATAGTAGATCGGTTTACGGCGATATCGATGCCTCGGTCGAGTTGAACTTTGGAGTTGATAACGTTTGGTAGATATTTTTAGCACAAACACTTAGTTTTTTATTTCTTTGACTTTGACAGTAGAAAAACAGAGAGAAACAAGAAACTAGTTCGCTTCTCTATTTATTTTTGCAGGTTCCACGATAGACACAGCTGGAGTGTAGGGAGACTTCAGTTTTGATCACGATACGGCAGATTTGCACGTGCCGGTCTGCTGGACGTACATAGAACTGTGCGCCTATTAAAGAGAGTTTGTTGATTAGAGAGTTATTTCCAACCGGTCTGCTTAGGTTCTGCCACCCAAAAGTGCTCAATTACACATGAAATTTAAAGTTTAACGTTCTCAATCTCTTCTTTATTTTTTAAACTACTTGAATTTTGCGACTAGGATGTGCTTTAGATCCAAAAGCACCGTCATTACTACTACGTAATGACGTTGCTATTAAGTAGTTGGCCAATTATTAAAGTCTGGATCTAAAGCACATCTAACTTAAGTATATTAAAAAATAAAGATTTAGAATGTTAAATAGGATAGGCGAAACGGAAATTGATGTCGGCGAGTTAAATAAACGGCCACATACTTCTGGTCTCCTGAATTATGTTCTCATGCTTTAAAGAATTGTTTCGCCTCCAGGCCCATTTTTTGTCGATGCGATTCAATATTATATATTTAATCCGTAGCGCGATCTAATATGTCGCTCTTGTAATATTTTAGGTAAGACTAGGTCTGTTAATCCGTCGCTCATAACTCCAACTAGTTAATCTCTCGAGCTACCCAGTCCATCTGGGAATCTTTAAAGTAAGGTAATGTTAGTTAATCCCTCTAATTAGCCAATCCCTCCAACTAGTTAATCCTTTGCTCGGGCTATTTGTATTATTTTAGGTAAGGCTAGCTAAGTTTAGTTAATTCCTCGAATTAGCCCATCCTTCCAACTAGTTAATCCCTCGGGTTACCAATTCCATCATGCAATATTTAAGGTAAGGTTAATTAAACCCTGGAAATAGCCCAACCCTCCAACTAGGTAATCCCTAGCTCGGGCTAACCCGTTCCTCTTGCATTACTTTAGGTAAGATTAAGTAAGGTTAGGTTAGTTAATCAGTTGAATTAGCCCTTCCCTCTTTTACTACTTTAGGTAAGGTTATGTTAGTTAATATCCGTCTTTCGAGATTTGCACCAGGATCTCAATTACAAATAGATTGAAGCCTCAATTAAACGCGTTAATTGTTATTCAGCATTAGTAAGAACAGAAGCCGATGAAACCCTCCTTTGAAGTCTATTACTCCCGGGTCTTGTATACCACTCTCTGTATGGGTTAGTTTCAAAAAGCGCGATTCGTACGCCTCCTAACGGTAGATATTTTCGGAGCGGGAGTTCGTCGAGCGAATATATCTAGCAGCCTTGGAGTTCGTCAAAAAAACGTCGTCGTTTGTAGAGCGAGAGAATTTCCAATTTTCCGTAGACAGGGGGGTATGAATTAGGACCCCTCCGATCTCGTAAAATGGGAATTTTACCCATACAGAGAGGAGCGCTATATGGAACATTAGAGTAGTAGACTTTAAAGGAGGGTTTCATCGGCTTCTGGAAAGAATTAAGGTTTAATAGACCTATAAAGCAAAATAGTGAAATGTGGAAAAGGTGTATATTTTTGGTGAAAAAAGGACAGAAATTTTTTAAAAAAGAGGTTGCTTCGCACCCTTTAAAATGGCTCTTTATCTAACTCGAATAAAACCCGTGAAGGGACACAAATTAATTGTTAGAGAAAAAGCAATTTCATAGCTTTAAAATTATAGTTAGTAGATTTTATTGTTATTTTATATTTTCCAAAAAACGGTTAAAGACGAACCTCTTTTTTGTATAATTTAGATTTTGGGGTACGAATTATTTACTGGGTGGTCAAACGATAAAATAATAAAGAAGGTACTCAACACCGCCTGTGTTTTATGAAAAGTTTGGTTCGTGGGCCGTCGTCTCTCTCGGATTCGTTGGGTGTTGTTGTGTATTTTCCAGTAGGGCAATCGGTTCCGCTGGCTCTCTCCTTGAGGGGTTGGACGGGGTGGCAACTTCTTTGAAATTGCTTTATGGTACGGTCTCTCGGGTAGGTTTTTTACAGTGCTTCGACGAGTTGTCGTCCAGTCTTGGTGTCTCGAGAGGAGATTTTGTTTGACTTCAGTAATCAGTGTCCTTCGTCGTCGTGTTTTAGTATGATGTATTTCCCAGTGTCGACTCCATAGAGCGAGGGAATCTCCTTTCTTTCGTTGATAGTTTTTGGTCTGCGTGGATCATCTTATCGTGAGGGTGAATCGGAATTCATGGTGACCTACGTCGGGCTCTTTATCACCAAAAGTGTAGCTATTACATTCGATGATTCGCCGCCGTCGCCGCCGTTGGAAAGGACGAAAATCAAGTAGTCGCGTAAAAGCTTGAAAAACTCGAAAAGCTCTAATTATTTTTCCGAGTGAACTTAGTTTACTGAGATGCTCTTGTCTCTCTATTACGTCATCGGAAGAAAACGTCATCATCCTCGGCGCTTGAATTTCCAATAAGTTAACCCACTACGGTTCATTGTATAGCAGCTACCGTTACTCATTTCTTATTTTATAATGATTCACGAACGCCTTATATAGTATCTTTTGGTTGCGAGTCTATTTTAGGGTCTGAGGTTATAACTATTAATGAACTGAAACGTAATATTCATTTAAATTAAAATTAAAACTATTTGAATGATTTATATTAATCCAAAAACCGATGTTGCTGAAAATTTAATTTAATATAGAAAATATTTTCGAAGATGTTCAATATTTTCTTAGATTGATTAGATAAAAGGCGCGTTTTCACGGATGTCCAAGTTAAAATGACTCGATAAATATTAGATATAATGGCGCGTTCACCCGGGTATCCAAGATAAAATCGAAATAAAGATTAGATATAAAGGCGCGTTCACACGGGTTTATAAGTGAAAATAAATAAAGAATAGATATAAAGGCGCGTTCACACGGGTTTATAAGATAAAAATAAATAAAGATAAGATATAAAGGTGCGTTCACACGGGTTTATAAGTTAAAAATAAATAAATATTTGATATCAATCCGCGTTCAGAAGATAAATTAATAAAGATTAGATATAAAGGCGCGTTCACAAGTAGCCAAGTTGAAAATAAAGACACGAAAAATGAAGTGTCATTGGTGTAGCTATTCTTATGGGCTTAACCATCTTGTTTTTATTTATAAATAGAGGGATGAAACTCGATTTATCTTTTCTTCTAAGTTTATAGCAGGACGGTTTTTTTCTAAGCCTCGTCTTCGTTTTTCCCGGCGTAGCTTCGTGTACGTTAGTTTGTCGGGGGAAACCAAGGTTAGTAGAAATCCGCTATATAAGGTTTGCTGGATCGGGCCAAAAAGCAGAGTTTTTTTTAAGGGATTTCATTGGCTGGCGATTTTTACGTCACCATGAGACCCGAAAACAGACGACGGGTCCCTGGCCATATGCGGGAATGGAGTTCCACATGTTTTGTTTTAATTAAACTGGTAAGATTTTTAATGTTTTGTAAATAAATAATATTATTTTCACCCTTTTTAGTGTTTTTGAGGAAATAAATGCATCTGTAGAATTTAATAATTAGGTTTTCCCAAGCTGTATCTATGTAAATAAATTTTAAAAACCAATCACGATTATGGAGACCCTATATTGCGAGGCTTAGAATTGTTGGAATTACTTTTGTTTTACACTTTAAGTTTTGGATTGAATTTTAGAGAAGATTAAATTCGTTTTCTATTTTAGGATAAACATTAACCATTGACATTATGACAGGAACAAGATTGTTACTATATGCAATAAGAGTCTTTTAAAAACTACCAAAACTACATATTCGGTATCACTCCTTCCCGAAAGATTCCTTACTAACTTCCGGGACTTCCAGATCGTAAAGTTTTGAAGTTCAACGCTATGGCAACGAAAAGGTTATTACCTATAACAGTTATTGCTCAAAATCCTTCTCAATCAGAAAGGCAGTTGCGAATATGTAAGAGGCTTCAAAAGGAAATGGCCAAAATCTTTATAGCACCCAAATCAGTTCCAACTCACTCTCCTGCGGAAGGAAAAAGAATGGAAGACAACGAAGTTGAATCTCCAGCCACCCAAAACCTTGAATTCAATGCATTATTAAATCCACCTAAACCCAGTAAAACAACTATTCTGATTAAAAAATGATACTCATAGTTATAAACTTTATAGAAAACAAATGCAGAAATTTATGCATATATTTTCATCACAACAAAAACAAACATCTCTTTGCAATTAACTATTTTTCATATAATATTAATATTTTTCACTTGTGATATAAACTGACTTCATTTTGTATACTTCTGTGATAATTAGATCCTAACAACTCATTACCACCGGGTTGCCACAGGTCAGGGAATTTGAAAATGAACCAATAAGTTGGAATTTTAAGATATTTTAAAAAGTCAGTGAATTTAAAGATCTTTCAAGAAGCCAGGAAATTACAATCATTATCTGCAGAAAATATTTGAAGCTGACAGTGTCAGTTGTGTAGATTAGAACAAAGATACGCGTGCAAAAAGTTTGGCGAACGCAATAGCAAAATAATATAAAAATTAAAGGTTAAAAATTAGATGAAACGGTCAAGGAAAATCGTTGGAAAAGGTCAGGGAAAAACCTGGAATATCAGGGAATTTGAAAAAACTGTGGCAACCCTGTACCATTATTTTTTACCTTTGATATAAAAAACTACAAAATGTATCTGCACTTAAAAAATGATAATTTTGTATTTAAATTTGCATTGTCTACATTGAATTCTATTATTTCATTGCAAAATAAATATAAAAAATAATAAACACAAATATATTTTCTCTTGTACGTTTCAAATGCATAGAAACGAAAATAGAAAACGAAAAATTTGACTTTACCGCCTAACCACATTATCGCCGGAGGTCTCATGGTGACGTCACACAAAGGGCGTGAAACTGCCGGCGAAAAATAGAAAATTTAATTTCTCGATCCAGCACCCCTTGGGGGAAACGGAATAAAATGCCTCTGGTTTTTTTTTTTGTTTTTTGTTTTTTTTACATCCAGGCACTTCTCTCTACGCAAGCTTGCACCTGAGTGGTGACGTATCCTATTCGATTCCTAAGATCGTTTGCGGGGACCTAGGAAGATGAATGGATAGGACAGCCACCTCATGTTATAACTTGCGTCGTTTCAAAGTCAGCTTCTGCTTTCAATTCCCCCTTTGTTTCTCCCCTTTGCTGATACCATATTTTCTAATGCGCATCCTTTTTCGCGCACGCTACGTGTAACACTCGTGACTCCTTGCTAGAGAAGGAGTGAGCTAAGGATTTTCGCAGCAGGGGTGCCAATTTACAATAAGGTTTCGATTCCACCACAGTTTGCACCGCGTAAATATTTACCTTATCCGTTATTCTTACGAATAGTTTATTTATTGGGATATTGAGCGCCTCGCTTTACGCGCGCTGATTATCACGTTTGGTGACCATTCGCCCGCAGCTGGTTCACTATCTGTGGTACGTTCACCTTAATTTGGCAGCGCGTATAAACCTACTCTTTCCTATATTTCTAAGAATTGTTTACTTAGAAATGTAAGGAGGGTTATTGAAAGAGGGTCCCCAACTTCATGTTGTACGAAATTTGTCACCCGCGAATAAAAGGATGACCTTGTACCATTACAATCCGTGAGAGAGCGGACTAAAACACTCCCCAAGCCCACTCTTCCAGGGAAATCCTAAATTATTCAGGTGCAGCTAAGGCGCCTAGGATATAGCCTGCTGTAATTTGATGCGAGATGATGTAGGTATGTCACGTGAGTGCGCACCAAAAAAGCGCAGTTAGCTTCTTTGGACACAGAAGCGAGAGAGGAAAACTACGTCATCTTCAGACATTTCACGGACGGGTTGTGCTATACTAGTGGCCGTTCCTTTCATTCATCTTCCTAGCAGGGACTATCTGGTTTTTCTATGGGAGATAGACGGGGGAGGTGTAACAGCGTTTTTAACTAGACTTTTAGCTTTAGGACTCTCTTCCTTCTCAATCTTTAAAAACTTAAACCTTTAAAATAAACCTTAAGGTGCTCAACCGCGCGAGCCCTTGTTTCAAACTTGAAAGAGAAATCCTAAAAACTAATTATATCTTATAAAAAAACCTTTCGCCTTAGTTACTGTTACGACACATCAAACTCCTTAGTCTTTGCTAAGCTTTAACCGGGTATCACCTCGCGTACCTTTTTCACTATTAGGAGATAGCGAGCGAAACATGTGGAACTTAAATTTAAATATAGTCTAAGGGATATCGGCTTAGGTTAATAGGAAATAGACGGAAGTTTACCAATGCTCATATTTAATAATATAAACTTAATGTTCATATTTAATTGTTAAACAAAACATAACATAACCTTTCACTCTTTTCACAAAATCATCATACAGCTTTTAAGAAGCTGCGGTAAAAACATAACTCGATAATATAAAACAAATACACTAATTAAATGAACCCCATAACCCCCAAAATAATATTTACATGCATCCTTAATTACAAAAACTTATCACTGATCTGGCGACCCTGGTTATTGTCGATACGCATACGTTGCGGTTACCGTGAAGACCGGCCGTTTAATTTAGGAGAACCGGAAGCGCGCTTTCAGTTTTAATTCCGATTCGAGCCGCGCTCCTCATGTTGCAGTTTCGGACTGTCTTTTTACTCGTACGCGGTCGCTTACGCCTGGACTTTCGCCATCGTTTTTAGAAATAATCTAAGTCCGCGACTCTACTCCTTTCGCCGCCTTCTTAAGAAACTCGTGAACCTTGACTCTTAGTCTCCCAGTCAAGTATATCTCCTTTTCACATTAAAGTTTCTCTTTTTAAGGGTCACCCATGTGGCTGTCAGGTAGCCCTGTTCGACCTGATTGGCTTGGACGTTTATGACGTGTTTTCGTCCAACCAATCCGCAGCGTTTGTTCCTTCCATTTTTGGTTGTACTTTCTCCTGGTCGCTTTACCAATTTTCCCATTACAAGATGAAAAACCCAGGCATCGCCAGATCTCATAAAATATGTGATTGATTGTATCACTTAATTATTTTGCACAGGTATCGCCAGATACCAACATCTTAAAATTCTATTCATACAATACATGAAAGTAAAGGAACCCTTTTCTTAGGAAGTTCCGAGATAACAAAATACAGATAAAATTATTTTCAAAGCTTTCACAATTAAGCTTCGCGGCATTTGGTAAACTTCGGTTTTTGGGAGTAAGTTGAAAATGGGAATATAATTATGGGTAATAAAACTATCAATGAATCGTTCGCTATTTCTTAAGATGATTTTTAAAAGGAAAGGTATTTTAAGTAAAGGACATCAAAGGCGTCGTGGCCACGACTCCCCGAAATCCCCTACCTGTCAAATGTGATCTATTGGAGGCCATCAGGATCTACCGTCCCGTGCGACCAGCGCGCGGGTTACGGCTTTAAATCCTTTCCTGCCTTTTGTTACTTATTTTATTGGGGAAAATGTTTTCTAACCCAGATATAGCCTTCAATATATATTTTTACCCTTTTCCGAAATAGCTCCAATGCCTGACCCTATAATTAACTTTATGACTCAAAAAAAAAAAAAAAAATAAAAGTAACTCAAAATTCAGAGTGACCTTCGACTAAACTATTTTTAACTTGGTACAATAAAGGAAATGGGACCTTGAAATTAAAGGAACACTGAATTGAAATTAAAGGAACACTGAATAAAAGTCCAAAGGACCCTAAAATAAGCACTACAGAGGCTTATAGTGCGCCGTTTTCTCTTCGTATTCGGAACTAGTTGGGCCTATAGTTATTAGTGGCGATTCTTCTTGTTGGACTCGTGGGATGAAGTACCGTCCGAGGGTTTTTTCCCAGCGATTTATGGAAAATTTTGAGAATCCGATTTGACCATGAACGTGAAAGTCGATGTCATTTCGTTAGTTCTTTGAGGGGGTTATGGAAGTGGGGGTTTAGTTTGTATCGTTTTCATAGATAGAGTCACATTAACTTTTACTTTGGCTAGGAGGGATCTTTTAGGGTGCTATGTCTTAAGGTTTGTTAAAATTTGGCTTTCCAGTCCTTTGTTGAGTTGAATTGAATTGTTTATTTTTATTATTATTGATTGCTGTTATTAGCAGCTAAATTTACATTAGTTGGGGCCAAGTCAACAAGCGACTTTTAGGCCCCGTAATTAACAAAATTTAATAACCAAATTAAAGAGTAAAAAATGTTGTATGTAAAAAATATTAAATAGTAAAACAGGAAAAAAATAACCAACAATAGTATAATAGTTATTGATCTAAAATAAAGTTCTTAACTAAATTTTTAAATTTGCCTGGCGATTTACATTCTTTTATTAAATAATATGTAGAATTAAATAAGCTGACCCCATAATAGAAAAGAGAACAAAGTTTACGCGTGGTTTTACAAAGTGGTTGTAGTAGGACTTTTGAATTTCTAGTGCTATATCTTTTAAACGTTGGGGTCAGCTCAAAAATTGGAATATCATTGCTCGTAATATTATTATATATGAATTTGAGACACTGATAATCAAATGTTTTAAAGACATTTAAAATTGCACTTTTTGCAAATAGTTCCTCTGTGTGCGCCCTCCAGCCAACTTGATATATTCTTCTTAGTACTCGCTTTTGCAGCAAGAAAACTCTATTTAAGTTATTGCGATTTGTATTACCCCAGAGAACTATACCATATAATAGTTGAGAGTTGAAAAAACAATGATATAATTCCAGCAGTACAGTTCTAGGGAAGTACATTTGGCAATGGCTTATAATATAGCAAGCCCTCGAGAGTGTCTTACACAGCTCATTAATATAATATGTAAAACTCAAATTGGCATCAAGCCAACATCCTAGATATTTATAGTTATAAACCCGAGCAATTTCGATTCCGGATATAAATATTTTACATTTAGTATAGTCTATGACTTTGCCCAGGTTCGAGAAGACTATATATTCAGTTTTTTGTTTATTCAGTTTGTCTCTAAGCCAGTTATTAATCATATCTAGGCCAGTTATTAATCATATCTAGGTAATAATTAGCGTTGTAAATCAAATTTTCTAAGTTCAAATCTTCTAGGAGTAGGATTGTATCATCCGCGTAGAGGAACAGCAGGCCCAGTGGTACCACACGGGTCAAATCATTTATAAATAAGTTGAATAGCAATGGCGATAATATTGATCCCTGTGGTACCCCAACCCTAATAGATTCAAATTGGGACAAGATACCATTGACTTTTGTACAGCAAGTCCGATCAGTCAGATAGCTACGAAGCCAGTCTAGAGCTGGGCCGCGAATGCCTATCCGTTCTAGCTTCATCAGAGGTCTATCAATAGGAACACTATCAAAGGCCTTTTGCAGATCTAGGAATACACCTAGGCATAATCTGCTATGATCAAGGGCGTTCAGTATAGTTTTATAAACACTTGCCAATGCCAATTCTGTCCCCCGTCCAGCTCTAAATCCAAATTGGTAATCGCTGATTAGTTTAAATTTATTGCAGAATTCGATGATACGCCTCTGATAGCATTTATCAAATATTTTCGCCATTGTTGACAAGACAGATATTGGTCGATAATTTGAGGGGTTATTTATATCCCCTTTTTTATGGACTGGAGTGATTAACGCTTTTTTGAGCTGAGTGGCGTAGACACCTGTGGCAAATGATAAATTAATCAAGAAGACCAAAGGGAGAACAATGTAGTTAAGTATTGCCTTGATGGGCTTGGGGTGGAGGTCGTCAAGACCTGGAGCGGAGTTTGATGAGAGAGACTTTACTATCTCTCTTACCTCCATTTCCGTGACGTCAAAAAGAGCTAGTGATTGAGGTGATCTATTTAGATTCGGGTCCGATTCAGGTTAAATATATATTAAATTAACTTATTTTTAAAAAGACTGATACTTCATGGTTTAACACCTCAAAACTTTAATTTTTGGGGAGCTTTCGAGCACACACGCTCCTTTTCAACCCAGCTAATACAACTAAAAATTTTTAACATCACTATACAGGTTTATTTTTACAAACAAACAAGTTGGGAAACCAAAATATAACCTCCCCGACCCCGACGTTAAGGTAACCTAACCTAACCTTACCTAAAATAAAAGATGAAAAGAAATGTAGAGTAGAAGAAACAGCGTCCATTTCAATCACACTTCTCTATTTCCCATTTATGTTACGGAGTATAAGTATTTTCCCTTAACCTCAAGGATTCAGAGAATGCAAAAGAGTGTCCTGCGTTACCAATAATTATATGCGGCAGGTCGTAGACTTTTTAATATACACAACAAATTAATTTCCTGCGTTATCCATAATTATATGCGGCAGGGCGTAGATTTCTTAATAGACACACCAAATGAAATGTTTATTTTCAAAGTAAATATGTAAAATACAAGTGCTTGTACTTGAGCATAGGCTGTACTGTGTGATTATCTTTGATAATCCACTGATTTGATAAAGACGAAGAATTTAGTCTGGGATGGCAAGAAAGACAAGGAATGAAAACGACGATGTAGTAGAAAGTTCCTTTTGGGCAAACCAAGAAATATTGTAGACTGAATGTTCCATTTACAACCCATTGTCGGTAGATGATTGGTAATTACTTCCGGTACAATTTTCGTCTGAAATTCTTGTTTTGATGTAGAGGACCATTACTGATATTTTCATCATACAAGTGATCCCAGTCATTGGAAGAATCCAAGGATGGAGATGGTCGAGAGGTTATTTTCCAAACCGGCTGACAAGACGTTAGCTTCCAATCATATGATAAAAAATATATTAAAAGACTGAAAGTAGACTAATTTCCATACCGTTAGTACTTATATTTGAATAGCTGCTTTTATGTTTACAATTACGAGGCCGTATGAAGAACTGCCGAGCTTTAACTGACTGTAGGTATCTCATATATCGAATTCGAAAACACTAACTGCTTGCACGTTTCAATTCTTCGTAGCCGAGCCGTCTCTTTCTGGTGATAAATGAAAGCCGTGTCGCTGCTCTGTTGACTTCAAATGGTGATAACATTCTGCGCTGGTTTATTATCTCCCTTAAGTCATTATAGGTCTCGTCTCGTCTCGTCTCGTCTCGTCTCGTCTCGTCTCGTCTCGTCTCGTCTCGTCTCGTCTCGTCTCGTCTCGTCTCGTCTCGTCTCGTCTCGTCTCGTCTCGTCTCGTCTCGTCTCGTCTCCTGGTCTGCTAACAAAGTTCACTCTACACGGCTTCTTTTGATTATGAAAATAATCGGAAACGTTTCTTGGTTTTATAGTGGAGAAAACTGAAGCCTATTTTTTTTCCAACATCAGATATAATTTTTTCTTCAAAATTGTTGTTTTTTAAACACGGGAAACCTACTGTACTTTTGTTCAAGGAGAGTTTTCACCACTATCATTTTTCTTAAGAGGTTTAACATTTTGTATCAATCCGCCTCAGCTTTAAATCTTATATCATTTCTATCTTGAATGCCCTTGTAAACGTACCTTTATTTAGATTCTTCATTCCACCCCAAGTTTGCAGCAAGCCTTAGCCTATACTGCCCGTTATACCTTTGCTTTTTAGACTAAATGATATATGGAAATGCAAGTGGTGTGGTCGCTATGGTCACATTGAACAAACATGCCGCACAAAGAAAGATGAAATAGCCCAAGCAAATCCTAGGAATACCACCGCTGCTCTTACTCTTGAAAACAATGATACTTTTGATGACAGCTTGGGAAACTCTCCACCTCTGCCCCAGCTGTGTACCCTCACACCTCATTCGGATATTTCTTACCAGTGCTGCCCCCTTCTACCGCCACTAGAATCCGCTAACAGAATTCTACTGATACAGGTTTTCAACATCGGCGGTACCAATATAAAAGCTCTCATCGATACAGGAGCTTGTGTAAACATAATGAATTACTCTACATATCAACTTCTCGACAAGCGTCCCGTTCTCGTTTCTTCCGAAATTCGAGTATATCCGTTTGCATCCATGGAACCTCTTCCCCTGATCGGAAAATTCTCTTCAGTACTAACTTACAATTCCCAGTCATCTGACGCCACATTTAACGTTCTACACCCCGAAAAATCGGCGTACAACATTATCGGTGCTTCGACCCTTCAAAAATTAAACTTACTTCCACATATTTCGGACCTGTCAGCTTCGTTGATGTGCGCCCAAGAAAGCAAATGGAAATCCATTGTAAAAACATACAATCATCTTTTTTTCGGTATCGGAAAAATGAAGGACTTCAAAGCTCACTTGCACATTGATCAATCCATACCACCAGTTGCCGTTCATCACCAGCGGATACCCTTCCACCTTCGGGCACAAGTCAAACTCGAAATTGAAGAGCTTATGCGATCGGATATTATTGAACGTGCTACTGGTCCAACTACTTGGTTATCGCCGCTGGTCATTGTCAACAAGAAACAGAATCTCAACACACATGATAATCATGGCACCGATTCGGCACTTAAACCCACAATTCGAATTTGTGTAGACATGCGCCTGCCAAATATGGCGATCAAACGGGAGCGTCATACTTCGCCAAAATTTGAGGATCTCGTGTACGCCATGAATGGTATGACCGTTTTCTCTCGTCTCGACTTGAATAAAGGTTACCACCAACTTGAATTGGATGATGAATCGCGTGACATAACAACTTTTTCGACTCATATGGGTCCTTTTCGCTACAAAAGATTAGCGTTCGGCATAAATTCAGCCGCGGAGATCTTTCAAAAAGCGATCGAGGACGTCATTCGTGGTATTCCCAACACAATCAACACTAGCGATGACATAATAATTGGGGAAAATGGTCTTGATGATCATGACTTGAAACTAGAAGAGGTGCTGAAACGAATATCACTTTCTAATCTCACGCTCAACCAAGAAAAAATGTGAATTTGCAAAATCAGAGTTACATTTCTTTGGTCACCTATTCGGAGCCGAAGTTGTGAAGCCTGATCCAAAAAAAATTGAAGCTTTACAAGCACTACCTCCTCCTAGAAATATTTCCGGCTTACGCAGCTTTTTGGGACTCGCTAACTATTGCGCCCGTTTTGTTCCTGACTTTGCAACCCTGACCGAACCTCTACGTAACTTGCTGAAAAAGAACACCGAATTCATATGGACCCAGTTCCACCAAACAGCACTCGAGCAAATAAAAACTAAAATAAAAGATGGTTCTTCTCTCAAGTTTTATGACCCTGACAGACAAACAACAGTAATAGTAGATGCGAGCCCTGTAGGTCTTGCTGCTATCCTCACCCAACATGATAACAACGGCCGGGAATATCTGATTGCATTTGCTAGCAAAGCTCTATCCGCTACGGAACAGCGATACTCGCAAATAGAACGCGAAGCGTTGGCCATTGTCTTTGGCTGTGAGCACTTTGACTTATACCTTAACGTTGCTTCATTTCAAATTCTAACTGATCATAATCCACTGGTAGCTATTTTCAACAACCCTCGCACTTTAACATCAACTCGCATTCAACGCTGGATACTTCGACTTCAGTACTACCAATTTCGCGTAGCCTACCAACTTGGCAAAAACAACCCGGCTGACTACATGTCTCGTCATCCTGTGACGCCCCCTTCGATGACCATGAACGAATTTAGCCTGGACGCACTTGACCTAGCCCCTTTTGGGGCTATTACGAGATCCATCGTACTCACCGCCACCGCTCAGGACTCAATTCTCAATAAAGTCAAAGATGCCATCCTTGATTCCAATATTTGGGAAACATACATACCAAGCTCTACCGAATCATCACTTTGGAATGCGTATAAAAAACTTCGGTTCGAGATTACCGTGGACAATGGACTTGTCCTTCGGGGTCACAAAATTATCCTGCCAACCTCGCTCATTGACCGCGCCATATCAATCGCACACGAGGGTCACCCAGGCATCGTCCGAACAAAACAAATCATACGCGACAAACTATGGTTTCCAGGAATCAATGAAAAGGTACACTCTAAAATTGGCTCATGTATTGCTTGCATGGCATCCATACCACAATATCAACACTAACCGGTCCAAATGACTCCTCTACCCGAACGACCATGGTACTCTGTAGCAATTGACCACTTTGGTCCAACACCCTCTGGAGACTATTTACTGGTCGTAGCCGATGAATATAGCCGCTATCCCATTGTGACATCAGTACCATCCACCTCTTCTGCTCCGAATATTAAAGCGTTGCGCAACATTTTCTCTATGTTTGGGGTACCAACTAATGTGAAATCGGACAATGGTCCTCCATTTAATGGCGGTGACTTCCAAAAATTTTCCAAAGAATATGGCTTTAACCACAACAAAGTCACTCCCAGATGGCCACAAGCCAATGGATTAATCGAACGTCAAATGCCAATGATTGCCAAAACCATCCGCACAGCTTTGCTAGAGGGCACCAACTGGCAAGATGTTCTGCCAAATTACTTAATGAATTTCCGGGCCAGTACTCACCCGTCTACTGGAAAATCACCAGCTATTCTTTTCTTCAATCGGCCGATACAAACTAAACTCCCTGCGATTATTTCAACATCTTCCCTCGACAAGATTGTTCGAGAAAAAGACAATAATAGAAAACTCTACATGAAGACTTACTCTGACAAAAAACAAAACGCCCTACCACACACGATTAAAGTAGGTGAACGCGTTTTACACAAACTTATCCAACGCAACAAATTTGACCCAATATACGACCCCCATCCGTGGACAGTAGTCGAAGTTAATGGGTCATGTATATCCATCCAAAATGTAGAGGGGAAACGACTTAAACGAAACTGTTCCCTGTTAAAACGTTTTAATCAGGGCCCGGTCAAAAATGGACAAGACAACGAACCCACTCAACCAGAGATATATAACAATATTTACGATGACCAACGAATGAAAGGGAAATTTCCTCCACTACCGAACATCAGTGCGCGACAATACGGAGTCCCAGGAAATCAGCCCCATACTATAAACCGACTGCCACCGGCCCATCGGCCTCGCAATCTTCGTCCGCGGGAGTCCATCAAGCCGCCGGAACGCTTTAAGCAATGAGAAGAACGTGTAACGAAATTCATTTGTAGTCAAGTTTACATGTATAACAATTCCACTTAAAATTTTTTGTTTATTTGTTGTAAAGGGAGAAATGTAGCATTCTCAATCATAACGGTTTTTGCATGTTTTAAAGAGATTAGAGATAGCAAGCGCGTGAATTAAGGCCGCGTGAAAATTTGGGAAAAAGAAATGTCAGTTTTTTATGTAACACGAGAATGGGAGAGTCGTGAATAAATTTACTCGTATAAAACTCAAAGTATCTTGGTTTATAACGTTGCAAACTCGAATCCAACTTCTCATCTAGCCACAAGGACACTAAAATAATATGTAATGGGAGACGTCCCGTTGCATGTGATTGCACGACACTTGAAGCAAATCAATGTGGCAGCCACGCTTAAAGGAGGTAATTCCGTTGTACGGGATTGAACGTTAAGCTGGCATGTAATGTCTCTAGAGTTTTTGCTCTACGAGCTAGGTCACGTGATATCCGCGTACACAGGATATCCGGTTACACAGGAAGTGACACACACACAGACACGACCAGTGTAAAACCTCCCCCTGAACTAAAGTTCAGTCGGGTAGGTAAAAAGGGGGGAAATAAACCCCTGAGATCTGGGGGCAAACCATGGCGACTCATTTCCCTTTACGTTTCCTGTTCTTACGGTCGAGAAAGGAATGCATATCACCCCACCCCTTTACGTTGACGTTTCCCGCGTCCAAGTTTAACTTCCCGCGTTCCTTTATAAAAAGGCTCTCTTTAAAGGTCCGGCGAAACCAATTTTTTTCTTTAGCCACAACAGACGAATTATCCCACTCAATAGCGTGTCCAGCTTTTGAGTTCCACATATGTTTAACTAAACCGTTGGATAGGTTCGCCTCCCTAACACACTTACCTTAAATTCATTAGAGCCGATAAAGGAGGTAAACTATTAATAATGGATGCTGGAGATTATTTAACGAGTACGTTGAAAGTGATTAATAGCGTAGATTATGCAGTATTAAGCAAGGATCCAACCACGAGTTTAGATAAAAAATCAAAATTAATTGTCAATAGAGCGGTAAAGGAGGGCGAAATAGAAAAAGAGAAACGGTTTCGATTTTATAGTCAGGGTTTGGAAAACCCTTACGCTTATGGCTTGATTAAGCTTCATAAACCATGCACCCCGTTACGTTTAATAGTAGGATCACGTGATAGCGTGTTATATCGCGTGGCTAATTAGTTAGTCAAAGTTATAGAACCCCTAGTGGGGGGATCCAAATATTCCTTAAAAAACTCGTATCAATTGGTAGAGACCCTTAGAGAGACTGAGATTAACGAAAACTTACCCTTACGAAAATAATCTGAAGTTTAGAACTAAAAGGTCTTTTCCGAGTTAGAGGTTCAAAAAATGTAAGACGTCTAGAAGAGCGCTACAAGAGCGATTCTAGCGCTCTTCTAGACGTCTTTTTTTTAACCTCTTGCTACGAAAAGACCATATACTTCTTGGTAATAGGGCTCTTTAGTGCTTCTTTTAAAGCCTTTAGATTAATGATCTACACGAGGCTAATTTGAAGACGATCTTCAGGCGTCCTATTTAAAGATCTCCCAGTCGAAACGAACGTCTAATATAGAGCTGTTCACAAGACGTCTGTTTTAAAGATTTTCAAAAGACGTCTGTTTCAGAGATGTTCAAAAGACGTCTGTTTCGGAGATGTTCAAAAGACGTCTGTTTTGGAGATGTTCAAAAGACGTCTGTTTTAAAGATGTTCAAAAGACTATTAGGCTGTTTCAAAATTATTTATTTATTAAAATTACATTTAACAATTTGAATCCTTTAATTCAATTCAACTATCAAAGCATTTTAAATTACTAGTTTGAAATAAAATTTTAATAGTCACGCACCATATTTGTTTAAATGAAGAATGAAATATCGAAACAAGTAAATTTTATACGATGGCATCTAATATATAAAAACCACGACGTTCGTTCGTCGTTCGTTCGTTGGTTGGTTTTTTCGCGGGGGAATTTATTCCGAGCCGTTCCGGCCCCCCCACGAGTTCGCTAATTTTATTGCTCTTGGAGAAACACGCCGTCTACGGAACAAAATTTAATCTGGGTTCGTAGTTCGTTTTAAATTAAAATTAGAATTAATTGAAAAATTAAATCTTCGATTTGGTATCGTTACAAACGTTTCAGTGTTTCGTTAATTTTCTTCCTGTTAGGCCTCCGCTCAGTTTAAATTATAAAATTTAATCGGGGTTCGTACCGCTTTTTACTCTTTTTAAATTAAAATTAAAGTCAAAAATTCCAGTTCGATAAAGGCTTCCGTTCGTTAACACGATAATCTGTCGTTTCAGGAGGATCCCGTTGCGGGATGCCTCGCCTTAACGCCGGCCTCCCATTGGTTGATAATGATTTGTATAGTGTAGGGTCTTTTTTTTTTCCCACGGAGGATTGTTAGACGCGGAGTAGTAGTCTTATATATTAAAACCCCGTTTAGCATTACAGGGAGCATTTAAAAATGGAGTGGTAATAAATTTTAAACGGAACCTTTTAAACTAACGGAAAAAGATGAACATCAAGATGGCCGCCTGCAAAAAGATGAGAGTTAGATGGACGCCTGAAAAAAGATAAAAAGCAAGATGGCCGCCTGAAAAAAAAGATGAAAATTAAGATGGAAGCATGAAAAAAGATGAAAAGCAAGATGGCCGCCTTAAAAAAGATGAAAAGTAAGATGGCCGCATGAAAAAAGATGAAAAGTAAGATGGCCGCATGAAAAAAAAGATGAAAAGTAAGATGGCCGCATGAAAAGCAAGATGGCCGCCGAAAAAAAGGTGGAAAGGAAGAGGACCGCCCTTAAAAAGATGAAAATAAAAATTAGAATTAAGTGAAAAATTAAATCTTCGATTTGGTATCGTTACATGCTGTTACTAATTATAACACTGTTCAATCCTTTTCACCTCTTTTCATATGGCAGGCGCGTGGAAACTCAGATTTTAATACAATTTCATTAGGCCCGAAGCAACTGGATGAAACCCGCCCGTAGGGCGGGCTTTCAGCTAGTATGTTAATAGAAGTCTAAGGATATTAATTAAACTAAACAAAACGTCCTGGTTAATTGATATCGAATGTTTCAAGGTTGCAGTTTTAGGCCTAAAAGCACGTCTTCCAAATTCTTAACGAATATTTTAAATTTCGGGGATAGTCTGTCACGGGCTGAGATCAGTGGTTTCTTTTCGAAGAGATTAATTATACGGTGTATCTTTAAAAGTATCCTGGAGTGATGCCATTTTTAAGACTTCGTTCAGTTCTTGAGTGTTGAACAAAGTTACTTCCTTTTCAGTTGCACTTTTCCTTTCCTTTTGAGACTTAATTCTTGGTCTTTTGTAGTGAATTCTTTGTTTGATTCGTGTTATCTTTAGGATTCTTGATAGGAGTATTCAACCAAGAATACGAACCAAGTTAGTGATAAATACAAGAAATATAACAAGTTGAAAAATGTGCACCTTTTTTCTGGGGAATGAAAACAAAATGTGGTGAAAATAGACTCGAGGAGAGTTCGAGAAGACAGTGTTTACTTAACCCACCCTGTTCTAAACCTAAATTAATTTGATTAAACCTGGCTTCGCTCCCCAGAAAAGAAGCGCACATTTAGCCACTCCTAGAATACAGTTTGAAAATAAATTATAAATTTTGACTTACCGCTTATTTTAAGTACTTCTGCTTGATACGTTTTTATTTCGATTCACAATAGTTTTCTTCCCAAAAACTCTGTCCGCCTTACCAATAATAAAGCGACTATACTCAGGCTTTTGTTCCTAACCCACTCGACAATTGCTTGCTTTGATACACTGTATTTGCTAAGACAACTGGAATTAAGTGGCGGCGAAAAGAGCTTGTATAGTTCAATAAATAGAAACTGCGAATTCCTACATATTAAAATAGTGATTTAATAAGATCGTTTTAGTTACGATTAGAGCGCTTTTAAAAACGAACTTGTCTCAGCGCGACTCTCTTTCCTTTCTGAACTATGGCAACTGGCGAGGTCACCGAGGTAGCTCTGTGCTCTGACGCCCCTTTTGTGCGCGTGCGCAATAAGTTTGGCGGGAAAAAAGCGTCTTTTTCAAAGAGGTGTTAGAACTAATAAGGCTAAAATGATCTAAAATTAGTCTCCTTTTAGACTCTTGTGTTTTTTGAACTTTGATGGGGGAGAAAAATCGGTTGGGTTTTGGTACTAAAGGAAAAGGGGGTAGAGTAAAGGCGTACGTGTCTTTAGCCGCTATTTGTTAAAAAAATATCTCCCATGGATTTTGTTACCCCAACCAAGTTTGTATATAACGATATATATATAAATCGTTTATACCTTCATCCTTGGATGATATATTATTAACCGAAGTATTGACATAGTTTAATCTTTATAGGCATAAATAATGACAATTAATTGTATGCCGAACGACGATGTTCTCTCGAACTGGCTATTTCTCGCCCTAAACTATGACCCGTGGGAACGAACAAATATTTCTTACAAACAAAGAGAGCGAATGGCAGGTGTCATGGGAAATTTAGCACTTAGCCAAAGACTAATTAGGCCAAGTTAAAATTTTCTGAGGATTGCCTATATTTCACTGATTCATTAAAAGTATGATCGGGTCGTGAAAATGCTAATCCAAGGTACATTTAATTGTTCAAAAGATTTTATTTTGACAAACACTTCTGAAGTGTAAATTTTTAAAGTGAGATGAATTAGAATATTGATGGTCGTGAATATATTTCCCTCGGTTCAATTAAACTATAATTTAATAGACCTTTGATAAGATTGTGCAAAAATCCTTAAGTATGAGTGATGAGTTTAAGAGGTTATAAGAGCAGGAAAGAGGTCTTCCAACCAGACCATCTGGAAATGTCCTTGATTGAAGCTTTGATTAGATGAAACATTAATCTTAATTTGGTCTGAAAGTAAGAATCATCTAAAAATAAAAGCATATAAACAGGTCTGTCAAACGACTGATTTTGGTCTTGCGGATGAAAATTTAAACTCCCAATCGGCTAAGAGCAATATTAGACTTGTTTTGGTGTTAAAAGAGCAATAAAAGAGCTATTTTAGAGCAAATTATTTTCGTAAGGGTAGAAATGGGTAGTTTAGATATTATTAATTTATATACGAGAATACCTGTTAGAAAGGCGTTGGAAATTTTGAGAGCTAAGCTTTCAAATGATCCTACCTTTAAAGGGAGGACGAACCTGGATACAGTTATTGAACTTTCGCAACTATGCCTATTAAATTCAGTATTTGCTTTTGATGGAAAGATGTATAAACAAGTTAATGGATTAGCTGTGGGTAGCCCTTTATCTCCGATTATCGCCAATTTATATTTGGAAAATTTAGAAGATACCATTTTTAAGGATTCTCGATTAAACCTCAATTCGAAAATAATGTTATGGCGGCGGTTCATGGATGACATTTTAATCATAAAACCTAAGAGTTTAGATAACAATGAACTGTTGGATTTAATGAATTCGTTAAATGATGATATTAAGTTTACCTATGAGGCAGAATTAAAAGAGGATATCCCTTTCTTAGACCTATACCTGTCGCGTTCGAATAATAATATTCAAACTAGAATATTTCAAAATTCAAAATCGGCCCATCCACAAAGTGTAAAAATAGGCATTGTAAAAAGTATTAAACATAGAATTGAATCATTGTCAGATTTCCCGGAGGAAGATAAGGCCATTTTTGAAAAACAACTTGTTACGTTTAACTACCCTAAATAGTTGGTAAATAATATCTTTGCTCTAAACGAGGTAAAGGTGCCCAATAAATTAAAAGAAAAACGAGGCTGCCCAGTTTAAGCCTGCCGTATGTAAAGGGGATCTCAGAGAAACCCGAGAGATAGTGTAAGGCGTTAGGAGTGAGGGTAATTTTTAGTAGTGCAGGATCCCTGGGTTCTCTTTTGATTAAAAATAAACCGTCAAAAGAGTTTATTGAGATGAGGGGCGTGGTTTATGAAGTAGGGTGTAAATGTGGCCAGAAATATATTGGTGAAACGAAACGAAGTTTGAACATAAGATTAGGTGAACATAAAAAGTGTGTTAGGGAGGCGAACCTATCCAACGGTTTAGATAAACATATGTGGAACTCAAAAGCTGAAAACGCTATTGAGTGGGATAATTCGTCTGTTGTGGCTAAAGAAAAAAATAGGTTTCGCCGGACCTTTAAAGAGAGCCTTTTTATAAAGGAACGCGGGAAGTTAAACTTGGACGCGGGAAACGTCAACGTAAAGGGGTGGGGTGATACGCATTCCTTTCTCGACCGTAAGAACAGGAAACGTAAAGGGAAATGACTCGCCATGGTTTGCCCCCGATCTCAGGGGTCTATTTCCCCCCTTTTTTGTTTGTAAAATTAAACCTGTATAGTGTTGTTAAAATTTTTAGTTGTATTAGCTGGGTTGAAAAGGAGTGTGTGCTCGAAAGCTCCCGAAAAATTAAAGTTTTGAGGTTGTTAAACCATGAAGTATCAATCTTTTTAAAAATAAGTTAATTTAATACAAATTTAATTTGTTAACCGCTTAATGGTGTAGGGTAGTGTAGGCTAAAGGATTACAATTGCGATTCGGTGGAGAATAATAATGATAATAATAATAATAATAATTTTATTGTTATAGTGGAGAGACGAACTGTCATACAGAATAAAGTGAAAATTCCAGGCAACACTAGTGAATTTTGTCAACACCAAAATAGACTTCGGATAGCCCGAGTGGAGCCAATGGTTTTCAACTAATAGGGGCCCCCCGGTGGCCACGGGGGCTAACACCATGCAGGCTCGGTATACTTACTATCATCCTTATCGGCCCAATTCCCATTTCGCCCTATCTCAATTGGCCCAATTCCCAATCAGCCCAATTCATTAGGCCCAATCCTATTTCTGCCATTCTCATTTTCCCTAATTCACATTTCGAAAAATCACAATTCGCAAATTTCAATTTTGCCGAATTCTTATTTCGCCCAATCCACTCTAAGGCATATGCCGTCGCGAAAAATTTCCTCTTGATCGGTTCCTTCGTCCTGTTTAATTATTTTTGCACGCACTTCTTGATGTAACTAAACAATTTACTTTATTAATTTGGTAACCTAACCCAATCCAACCAACCCTAACCCAACTCAATCTATAGAACAATTTTCTTTATTAGTTTTGGTAACCTAACCTAACACAATCCAACCCTGCCTAACCCAACTCAATCTTAAGAACTATTTTCTTTATTAAATTTGGTAACCTAACCCAATCTACCATAACCTATTCCATTCTACCTTAACTCAACACTGTCTACCATAAAAAACTTAACCCCCAAAAAAACCTAACCCAACCCAAAGCCAACCTAAACCTACTTTAACCTAACCCAACCTAACAATTTTAGGCGAAACGGCAAAAGGAATTTTTAGGTTGAGCGAAATGGGAATAGATAATTCTAGACTAACTGATAAAACGATTGGGCGAAGTGGGACTTGGCGAATTGGGACAATAGCCCAGGGAAATTAGGCCAGAACAAATTAGTAACAAGCTAATTCCAACGGCTATATAATGTACTTATAATGCTTATTAAGGGGAAAAAAGTTCATTCACTTCCGGGGGGGGGGGAAGATCCCCAAAAATGGCCGCCATTTTGAAAATTTGAGTTTTTACCTCCCCGACTGAACTTTAGTTCAGGGGGAGGTTTTACACTGGTCGTGTCTGTCTGTGTGTCACTTGCTCTGTAAGCGGATATCACGTGATCTAGCTCGTGGAGCAAAAAGTCTAGAGTCTAATCATGCCAGCTTATCGTTCAATTCCGTTTAACGGGAATTACCTCCTTTAAGCGTGGCTGCCACATCGAGTTTCAGGTGTCGTGCAATTATATTCAACAGGACGTCTCCCTATTATCGCCTTCCGCCATCCACTTTACGGTCAAACCTCGATGCTGTACAGTTGAAAGCGATTATAAGCAATGGGACGTCTAACTCTGTTCCGACCATACATACACCAAGGTCCGATCTCAGCGGGCCATATTAGTGAGGCGTCCCTCACTAATATAGTCCACATCGACCTTCCACTCCACTTAACTCCTTCCTCTATGGGTTTTTGTGGTGCAGTTACCGAATGCCTAGGGTTACGATAAACGTCTGGACGTTGAGAAGGGGGGTTTTCCCCAACTCTTCTTGGTTACTCGCACGATGAATAAAGGTCCGCGAAAGCTATATATACCCCTTTTCCATGCCCAAACTATTTTGGCCTTATGCCGCGATACCTTTTAGTGAATTGAAGCGTATAATTCATTTAAATTTTAATTTAAAATAATAATATTGTTTAACTGAAAAATCAATTTAAAATTCGAGATAGTTTAGAAGATATTTAAGAAATTGTCCAAAAATTTAAAGAAATGTGACCGTTTAATACCAGCTTGAATTGGTAGCACGCGCTAAGCTGTTTTCCATATAGCATTTAGTCAAAAAAGCAAAGGTATAACGGGAGTTATAGGCTTAGTCATGCTGCAAACTTGGGGTGGATTGAAGAAAGTACACGGGCATCCAAGATAAAAACGACATAAGATTTAAAGCTGAGGCGGATTGATACAAAATGTTAAACCTCTTAAGAAAAACTATAGTTGTGAAAACTCTCCTTGGACAGAAGTACAGTAGGTTTTCCGTGTTTAAAAAACAACAATTTTGAATAAAAAATGGACATCTGATGCTGGAAAAAAAATAGGCTTCAGTTTTCTCCACTATAAAACCAAGATACATTTCCGATTATTTTCATAATCAAAAGCAGCCATTTACTTCGTTAGCAGACCAGGAGACAAGACGAGACCGGACGAATGAGAGCTATAATGACTTACGTAAGAAAATAAACCAGCGCAGAATGTCATCACCATTTGAAGTCAACAGAGCAGCGACACGGCTTTCATTTATCACCAGAAAGAGACGGTCTGGCTACGAAGAATTGAAACATGCAAGCAGTGAGTGTTTTCGGACTCGACATATGAGATACCTACAGTCAGTAAAAGCTCGACAGTTCTTCATACGGCCTCGTTATTCTAAACATAAAAGGAGCTGTTCAAGTATAAAATACTTACGGTATGGAAATTGGTCTACTTTCAGTCTTTAAGATTTTTTTTTATCATAGGAGTGGAAACTAACGTCTTGTCAGCCGGTTTGGAAAATAACCTTTCGACCAGCTCCATCCGTGGATTCTTCCAATGACTGGGATCTCTCGTATGATGAAAATGTCAGTAATGGTCCTCTATTAGCACGTCAAAAAAAGAATTTCAATGGAAAACTGTACTGGAAGTAATTGCCAATCATGTACCGACAAATGGGTTGTAAATGGAACATTCAGTCTAGAATATTTCTTAGTTCGTCCAAGAGGAACAATTCAATTCAATTTTTTATTTTATCCAATACGCTCACATTTTACAATGAATACTGGTGGCCAAGTCTAGACAGACTTATAGGCCACATAACTTTGACAGACTTATAGGCCACATAACTTTGACAAAATTCAATGAGAGCAAATACCGCCCTAATCCAGCGACATCAGATGAAGAGGAGACAAGTTTTTACAAGCTAGTATAAATGTTAGCTAGTTAGATAAAACTTCCGGGGATGTCTTGATGAGCTTTTTGAATTGTTTTACAGTGGTATTGTTTTGGGAAACAGAATTATATAGTTTGACACCATAGTAGAATATAGAATTAAGTTTTTTTTTGTGTCTTAGCCATTGGTACAATCAACAGTGGTTTTGTTCGCGTATTATATTTACCTTGCACGGCATATTTAAATAGTGATGTTTTTGTTTGGGTAAAGATTTATGAATAAAAATTAAAGATTGGTAGCGGTACAGTTGGTAGATGTTAAGAATGCCGGTAGATTGGAATAAAGGACCTGTATGTGCCAAATAGGGTTGTTTGGTTATTATACGTATTATACGTTTTTGCAGGATGAACACACGATCCAGGTTTTTTTTGGTGTATTTCCCCATATTGATATACAATAACTTAAATGAGATTGAATCAGAGTATAATATAGTTGGGTACATAAGTGTTTCGTGAAGATTGATCGGTTTTTTCTAATTATATAAATACTATGTGATATTTTTTTACATATTTTGTCTATATGGCGATTCCAATTTAGTTTGGAATCAAGCCAAATCCCCAGATATTTGAATTGTTCGACTCTTACTATTATTTTATTATTATATCATGCCCAGAAGGAATAACTTTGTGTTGGTAAATATGATATATAGGGTTTTGTCTACGTTAAGTTGTAGGTTGTTGTAGGTTAACCACATATTAATATGTGTCAGCGTATAATTTACTCTATCTATTAGTCTTTCGTAGCTAGAGTCGTTATCCGTAAGGGCGGAGTCATCTGCGTATAAGGTTAGCGAAGCGTCATCCACAGTGGTGAAGATGTCATTCACGAACAGATTGAACAACAAGGGCGAAAGAATTGAGCCCTGAGGCACCCCGCACGAGATGACCCGCTCCTCCGAGAATAGATTGTTACATTTGGTTTTACATGTGCGATTGCATAGGAAGGAGGTCAACCACCCATGAGGGGCGCCCCTAATGCCCAACTTATACAACTTGTTCATCAGAATGACATGGTCAACACTGTCGAAGGCCTTTCTAAGGTCAAGGAATACTCATATTGCGAAGTGTCCTTTATCCAAGGCATCAAGAATGCTTTTATATACCCTCGAGATGGCATTTTCCACACCGGTATTCTTACGAAAACCGTATTGACAAGAGTGCAAGAGTTCATATTTGTCACAAAAGTCCGTTAATCTTATATAAAAACAGGATTCAAATATTTTAGCAATAATTGATAGAAGGGAGATAGGTCTATAGTTATCGGGGCTGGGGGGATCACCCTGTTTGAAAATTGGAACTATGATTGATTTTTTTAATAATTTGGGATAGCAACCAGTTGTGAATGATTTATTAATTAGATAGACTAAGGGTTTTAGCAGATATTTCTTTACTGACTTTATTAACTTAGGAGGGATCCCATCAGCTCCGGGAGCAGCGCCCTCCCTTAAATTATCAATTACTCTTGCGACTTCTGATTCGTCTACCGGTGAGAGAAAGAATGAACTAGGGTTTGATTTGATGCAATCTACCCTAATATTATTGTTATTGACGCTTTGTGATGTTACACAGGAGGTAAAATGTGTATTCATATCATCTGCAGATACCGACAGGGGGGCGGCCGAGCTGGTTTGTTTCCCTAGAAGGTCATTAATGACCTTCCATTTGTCTCTCAAACTTTTTTCAATACGACGGTTTCTTATTAAGTTATTGCAGCGATTCCTGAGGTGTTTATATTCGGAGAACCCGGTAGGGTTCTATGTTATGGGCTGATCATCATCTGTAATGTTATTTCAATTTCCTAAAAAATTCAGTCTCTAGCCAATCAAAACGCTCCATTTTCCCATAGAAATAACATTAAAATCGACTTTTTCGAGGACATGTCTGTTCCGGGGCATAACTTATCGATATAATCATTTGTTACAGTTAAAACCAATTTTAAATGAAAGATTAAAGTTCGAACGTGTGCCTTTTCTAAGTTTCGTTGAAAAATATTAAGTCTAAGTATTTAAAAATTAATTCTGAAGTTAACCCTTTTTTTGGTACTTAGCTGGTTTCGCGCATGGCCAAATTCGTAATGTTATTCTATGGGATTTGGTTTTTTGAAAGTGGCTTACCTTTCAGTTTTATTTTCTAATACTTCCAGATATTTTTAAAACTTGGATTTTCCGTGTGGTATGAATTAAGATTCGAGCTTTATTTTAAGACTAATTTCATAATAATACACCGATTAGTTGGCCCACAATCTATTCATGAAAACGGAGGGAACAACAAGGCGGAGAAATAGATTCGCCAAAAACCTAAGCCTAATTTGACAAATTAGGCTTAGGTTTTATATGGATTTTTAAAATCACGAGCAGGAGCGCGCTTGATTTGGACGCTAATGACCTAATTTCTCCTGCTTCATATTTTTTCCGTTTTTATAAATAGACTGTGGGCAAACTAATCAGTGTAAAATTATGAAATTAATCTTAAATTAAAGCCCGAAAAACATCTGGAAGCATTAGAAAATAAATCTGAAAGGTAAGTCTCGTACAAAAAATCTAAATCCCATAGAATAACATTAAGTTTCAATTTCTCCGCCTTAAAACTTAAAAGTACTCTCCTTTTTAAAAATGTGAAAGTCCGAACGACTTGGCATTTCGAACGGCAATAAGGAAGGTATTAACATCCAAAATAATGAAAAAAATTTTTTTTTTTAATTTAGTTTAAAGGGTAATGGGAAAAATATGAAGATTTCGCTGCGGCTGTCGGAGGTATTAACATCAAAATTGATGAAAAAATTATTTTAAATTTGGTTTAAGGGCAATGGGGAAAATATAAAGATTTCGCTGCGGTTGACGGAGATATTAACATCAAAAATTATGAAAAAATTAATTTTAATTGGGTTTAAAGGGCAATGGTAAAAATGTAGAAATTTGACTAAATCAAGTGCGGCTGCCGCAGCTATTAACATAAAAAATTATGAAAAAATTAATTTTAATTGGGTTTAAAGGGCACTGGTAAAAATGTAGAGATTTGACTGAATCAAGTGCGGCTGCCGCAGCTATTAACATCAAAAATTATGAAAAAATAATTTTAATTGGGATTAAAGGGCACTGGTAAAAATGTAGAGATTTGACTGGAATCAAGTGCGGCTGTCGGAGGTATTAACATCTAAAATTATGAAAAAATTAATTTTACTTGGGATTAAAGGGCACTGGTAAAAATGTAGAGATTTGACTGAATCAAGTGCGGCTGCCCCAGCTATTAACATCAAAAATAATGAAAAAATTAATTTTAATTGGGATTAAAGGGCAATGGTAAAAATGTAGAGATTTGACTGAATCAAGTGCGGCTGCCCCAGCTATTAACATCAAAAATAATGAAAAAATTAATTTTAATTGGGATTAAAGGGCAATGGTAAAAATGTAGAGATCTGACTGAATCAAGTGCGGCTGCCGCAGCTATTAACATCAAAAATTGTGAAAAAATTAATTTTAATTGGTTTTTAAGGGCAATGGTAAAAATGTAGAGATCCGACTGAATCGTGCGGCTGCCCCAGCTATTAACATCAAAAATAATGAATTTTTTTATTTTAATTGGGTTTAAAGGGCAATGATAAAAATGTAGAGATCTGACTAAATCAAGTGAGGCTGCCGCAGCTATTAACATCAAAAATTATAAAAAATTAATTTTAATTGGGTTTAAAGGGCAATGGTAAAAATGTAGAAATTTGACTAAATCAAGTGCGGCTGCCGCAGCTATTAACATAAAAAATTATGAAAAAATTAATTTTAATTGGGTTTAAAGGGCACTGGTAAAAATGTAGAGATTTGACTGAATCAAGTGCGACTGCCGCAGCTATTAACATCAAAAATTATGAAAAAATAATTTTAATTGGGATTAAAGGGCAATGGTAAAAATGTAGAGATTTGACTGGAATCAAGTGCGGCTGTCGGAGGTATTAACATCTAAAATTATGAAAAAATTAATTTTACTTGGGATTAAAGGGCACTGGTAAAAATGTAGAGATTTGACTGAATCAAGTGCGGCTGCCCCAGCTATTAACATCAAAAATAATGAAAAAATTAATTTTAATTGGGATTAAAGGGCAATGGTAAAAATGTAGAGATTTGACTGAATCAAGTGCGGCTGCCCCAGCTATTAACATCAAAAATAATGAAAAAATTAATTTTAATTGGGATTAAAGGGCAATGGTAAAAATGTAGAGATCTGACTGAATCAAGTGCGGCTGCCGCAGCTATTAACATCAAAAATTGTGAAAAAATTAATTTTAATTGGTTTTTAAGGGCAATGGTAAAAATGTAGAGATCCGACTGAATCGTGCGGCTGCCCCAGCTATTAACATCAAAAATAATGAATTTTTTTATTTTAATTGGGTTTAAAGGGCAATGATAAAAATGTAGAGATCTGACTAAATCAAGTGAGGCTGCCGCAGCTATTAACATCAAAAATTATAAAAAATTAATTTTAATTGGGTTTAAAGGGCAATGGTAAAAATGTAGAAATTTGACTAAATCAAGTGCGGCTGCCGCAGCTATTAACATAAAAAATTATGAAAAAATTAATTTTAATTGGGTTTAAAGGGCACTGGTAAAAATGTAGATATTTGACTGAATCAAGTGCGACTGCCGCAGCTATTAACATCAAAAATTATGAAAAAATAATTTTAATTGGGATTAAAGGGCACTGGTAAAAATGTAGAGATTTGACTGGAATCAAGTGCGGCTGTCGGAGGTATTAACATCTAAAATTATGAAAAAATTAATTTTAATTGGGATTAAAGGGCACTGGTAAAAATGTAGAGATTTGACTGAATCAAGTGCGGCTGCCCCAGCTATTAACATCAAAAATAATGAAAAAATTAATTTTAATTGGGATTAAAGGGCAATGGTAAAAATGTAGAGATTTGACTGAATCAAGTGCGGCTGCCCCAGCTATTAACATCAAAAATAATGAAAAAATTAATTTTAATTGGGATTAAAGGGCAATGGTAAAAATGTAGAGATCTGACTGAATCAAGTGCGGCTGCCGCAGCTATTAACATCAAAAATTGTGAAAAAATTAATTTTAATTGGTTTTTAAGGGCAATGGTAAAAATGTAGAGATCCGACTGAATCGTGCGGCTGCCCCAGCTATTAACATCAAAAATAATGAATTTTTTTATTTTAATTGGGTTTAAAGGGCAATGATAAAAATGTAGAGATCTGACTAAATCAAGTGAGGCTGCCGCAGCTATTAACATCAAAAATTATGAAAAAATTTATTTTAATTGGGTTTAAAGGGCAATGGTAAAAAAGTAGAAATTTGACTAAATCAAGTGCGGCTGCCGAAGCTATTAACATCAAAAATTATGAAAAAATTTATTTTAATTGGGTATAAAGGCAATGGTAAAAATGTAGAGATCTGACTGAATCACTTTTTAAAGGGCTAGTCTTTTAATATAGAAGTTAACACTTTCGTGTTAGACTGAAGTGACAGATATTATATCAAAAATGTCTTTGCGAACAAAGACCCAGAAGGACATGTTATGGCCTTGAATATCTGAAGTGACAGATATTTAATTTTTTTTAAAACATTAAATTTAAATACAATTAAATTTTCTTTTAAAACATGAAATTTAAATATAATTAGATTTTCTTTTAAAACGAAATTTAAATATAATCACAATCTGGCACGATTTAGAGTTTCAAATCTCAAAACAACTGATTTTATTCACTCGGAAATATTTAAGAAAAAACATAACAGACGATTTTCTCCCATTGACGCTTAACATTAAATTTCGCTTAATTATTTTTCAGGGATTTCGTGTCAAACAAAACGAAACTTTTCGTTCGATAGAAAAATTTACTTAATTTAGCTTTGGCTTTAGGCGTAGAATCAAAGTTCTATGATCTGATCTCATACCTTAATTGGATAATGTTTTCTATGGATAATGTTTTATTATAACTCCTCGACTTTAGTCGAGGCAATTCGTTCATGTTAGCTTATGAATACTTATACAAGGAATTTAAAGGGAAAAAAATTCCCCATATTTTAATTTTTAATCTAGGTTGCAAACGAACAAACGTAATCCATGGATAATGATTTATTACAACTCTTCGACTTTAGTCGAGGCAATTCGTTCATGTTGTTAGCTTATGAATGCTTATACAAGGAATTTAAAGGGAATAAAAATTCCCCATATTTTAATTTTTTATTTAGGTTGCAAACGAACAAACCTAATTCATGGATAATGTTTTATTATAACTCCTAATAACTAATTAGTGGTCACTTATGGAAATCACCATTTAAATTGTACGGTTTTAATGAAAAGAAAAATGAAAGTATTACAATTTATTTAAAAACCTTATCCGCTCTAAAATTCGTCGCTTTGAAATTCTCTTCCCTTGCGCACACAATATAGCTTTGAAAGTACTAATTGTTATGGTTTGCGTCGTCTGCTAAGTTAAAGAAGGTGACTTTAAACGGGCTTTAAAAAACACATTTCCCTTGATCATATACCCATTCCAATAAACCGGCGAGTATTTTTAACGATCCGTTCAATCGCGAGTCGTGGAAATTCGGGTTAAATTAAGAAAACAAAAAGTGGACTCGCGTTATACTGAAAAATAACAGTTCAATGCACGTTTTCCCTGAAAAATAATTAAGCGAAATTTAATGTTAAGCGTCAATGGGAGAAAATCGTCTGTTATGTTTTTTCTTAAATATTTCCGAGTGAATAAAATCAGTTGTTTTGAAATTTGAAACTCTAAATCGTGCCAGATTGTGATTATATTTAAATTTCGTTTTAAAAGAAAATCTAATTATATTTAAATTTCATGTTTTAAAAGAAAATTTAATTGTATTTAAATTTAATGTTTTAAAAGAAAATTAAATATCTGTCACTTCAGACATTCAAGGCCATAACATGTCCTTCTGGGTCTTTGTTCGCAAAGACATTTTTGATATAATTCTAGTATGTTTTCATCGGATGGAGTTGACTTTACCCGTTTTTTTAGTTTATTTTTTTGCTTGATTATTTCCTTGATTTCGGGGGTCAGCCAGTAGCTGGCATTCATGTGGCTATTAGTTTCTTTACGTTTGATTTTCGATAAAGGGCAGCACTGATTTAAACCTGAGAGAAGTTTCCCCAGAAAGGTAGTGAAAGCTGTATTGATGTTATCTTCCGAGTAGACTGAGTCCCACCTGAGTGCACTAACAAATTGTGAAAATTTATTTAGACAGGACTGGGAGGTATTTCTAATGCTATTTGTTATTTCTCCCGGTTTTGTTATTTCAAAATTTAAACTCAATGGTCGGTGGTCGGTAACGTCCCAGTCTTTATAGACGGTAGTGTTAATATGTACGTTGGAATAACAATGATCTATTAGTGTTTTTGATGTTGGGGTGACCCTAGTGTACGAGGTAATCATTTGTGAGTTACCGTAGCTTTTGGTAAGATCAAGTAATAGATTAGCGTCATTATGTGGTTTACGGATGTCAATATTGAAGTCTCCAAGAATTATTCTAGTAGCGTTTGGGGGGCATAAATCAATAAGTACAGATTCTAGTTTTGTAAGAAAATCACTAGTGTTGCCCCCTGGTCTATAAATTACACAGATGTATATTGTTCCTACTTTGATTCCGGAGGACTCTATGCAATCCTCCATTCTAGTCACTGTTGGGACAACCTCATAGGAAAGCCCTTCTCTTATATAAAAACCAACTTCGCCACCCGTCCTGCCGGTGCGTCCGATTCCAACAAAATTGTAGTTGTGTAAGTAGTCATAGTAAGATTGAGAAAACCAGGTTTCAGTTAATGCGAAAATGTCATAACCCGGCGGGAAGTTTAATATAGCATTACAGAATAGATATGGAAAATTTGCAGATGCACTGCGAATGTTATTATAGAGAATTTTTATCATTTAAAACATACTAAACATACAAAAAAAGAACGTGAAAAAAAAATTTAAACGGTGATAATTTTTTTGGATTTATAGTCGAATTTGTATCCCTGGTTTCCTATGGTAATTTGATTAGTGCTAGTGTACTTAAAGGTTTCTGGTTTTTTGGTTTTAGCAAAAGACCTTAGTTCAAATCTCATGTGCTCTTGTTCTGGGGTGTAATCATTGTCTATGTATAAATTTAGGCCTTTCAATTTTGCACTATTTTTGAAGATTTCCAGCTTGGTGTCAAAATTATCTAGTTTGAATACGATTTGACGACGTTTACCGCTCAAGAAGGCTCCCCTTCTATAAACCGAACTAGGCCTAACTTTGATTTCCAATCCTATTTTATCTAATAGAAATTCCTTAACTTTAGTGGCTAAGTAATCTCGGGATTCGGTTTCGGAGTCATTTAGACCTTTGATAATAATGTTATTCCTCCTGGCCGCGATCTCCATATTTTCGAGTTTTACAGTAAGTTTTTCTAAGTAGTTGTTGATATTAGTCTTTTCCTCTTTTAGATTATCTTTAACCTTATTAATTTCAAACTTCATAGCTGGTATTTCCTCTACTTTCTCTTCAAGTGTGGTTTGTCTAGCTTGCAGTACGGTTATTGAGGATTCCATTTTATTAACTTTATTATTAACATTAACCAGAGTGCTATCGATTTTATCAAGTCTGCTTTTCACTAATTCGAATTTATCATCTATTTTTGTATTTAAACGTTTGAACTCCAAAAGCAGTAATTGTCCACTATCCTTTCCCCCATAGTTAATGGATTAGATAAAGAGGATTAAGTCAATAACTCGTAATTTGGCAGAGCTCATGGACAAGACAACAAACGTAAATAGAATTTAAGAGGTTGTTAGGCACTCACCTATAATAAATTAAGCATTCGAATTAATTCCCAATTCAGTTGATATTGTTCCCATGAACTCCGCCAAGAGTTATGATTTTTTCCGTGTATTATCGCTTCGTTGTAGACTATGAGATTCTTTCGCAGTAGGCGAAAAGTTTTTTATGATAACGAACCTGATTACAATTGTCAGGTTGGAAGATTGGTCATAAAAAACACAGACCGAAGCGAAGCTATAGTTGAGATTATAAAAAGAAAGAACAGTGGGTTTTCAACGTTGAGCTGTAATGCGTCAGACGCTTAGATCGTTGACGTAGAATATCACTTGACTGGACAGTCCACTTGTTGTTGTTTTTTTTTTTTTTTTTTTTTTTTTTTTCCGGCGCCTGGGGTATATTCAGAACTTGGTAAGATTGTAGAGGTGAATACTTAGAGTATTTCTGGAGTATAGTAGTTGTTGCGTAAGGTGCTTCAGGCATGGACGTAGAAACCACACTATAATAAATTAAGCATTCGAATTAATTCCCAGTTCAGTTGATATTGTTCCCATGAACTCCGCCAAGAGTTCTTGTTACCATATCTTCGTCGTTTTAATTCTTTGTCTTCTTTGCCATCACAGACTAAATCATTTGTCTTTATCAAATCAGTGGATAATCAAAGACAATCACACAGTACAGACTATGCTCAAGTGTTAATTTATATTACAAGAATTTGTATTTTACATATTTACTTTAAAAATAAACATTTAATTTGGTGTGCCTAGGCTATTAAGATGTCTACCACCTGCCGCATATAATTATGGGTAACGCAGGACCCTTTTTTTATTCCCTGATTCCTTGAGGTTAAAGGAAAATACTTATACCCCGTAACTTAAATGGGAGATAGAGAAGTGTGAATCAAATGCACGCTGTTTCTTCTACTCTTCCAATACTCTACCTTTTATTTTAGGTAGGGTTATGTTACCTCAACGTCGGCGTCGGGGAGTTAATATTTTGGTTTCCCAACTTGTTCATTTTACGCTTCAACCGTATCCCGTGGAAGTAAGCTGTCAATGTTGAAAAGAACAAGGCTTTATCGTTAAATCTAACGATACATAAATCAACTTTCTATGACTTACCGTTCTAAAGATACAGCCATTAGGATGAAGCGCCATTTTGAATTTTTGAGCTTTCGTGCGAAATTTCGCTTATTAAAATTGAAATTTTGGAAAAAACAAGATCATTACATTTTAATTACATACAAAAAATATCATCGTTTTCCTCTTCAGGAGCATCTATATAAGCATTAGTTCAAGAAACCCCATTGCATTCCCCATACATTAAGCAACATTTCATATTTCCGACATGAACACGTTTTCCCACAGTTGGATGATTTACACTCACACAAAATTAGTTTCAAAATACTATCAGGTGATGAGGCTTTTTCTGAAAAAATTTGTACTAGTTTATTATATTTATCTAGTTCCCATTCTTCGAAGCTCAAAGTATTTCCCAACCACTATGGAGTTTGCAAGTATACCCTTACGGCTGATCTCGTCGGTGGTAGTGACGCCAATTCGAAACTACTTTTCAATATCTGTTTGGCAATAAATTTGTTGTATTACAAATATCTGTGGTGATTTAAGGTCTTGTTTTTAGTTCTAATACCGTAAAATTTGAGAAAGATATCCTCGCTTGTTTTTTACAGTGTTTCTTTTCTCGCGTTCTTTTCGTTGAATGCTGAACATCGTTCGACTAGATCCGCGTTACCTTTGAATAAGTTTAGAGCTGCTAATTTTCCCTTTTTATAGATGCTCAGTGACATCGCAACCGGAAAATGCGTGAATAAACGGTAGTATTTCACCTAGTCCGCCAAGCTTGCAACGTAGCTGATGAATATCCGTGACTTTATCAGGTGTAACCTTTTCGATGGTCTCATCATTAAAATGTGCTCTGATGTGTGATATACAAGAAGAACCTCCGTGTCATTAGCCACTACAACTATCGAGTTTTTTCTCGCATTTAAGTGATGTTGACACTATAACAGTGTCTGCCTCAGACTTTGCATGAACTACCGATATATTCGCTTATTTTAGGCTTTCTTATTAAGCACGTTACCAAGGAAATCTCATTGAATTGGAGAGTTATTCATTTCATCTTGAAGAATGAATACTGGCCCTTGTTTAATGACTCTTCGAGTTTGTTCTTGATATTTCGTACTGAGGGAATATTCGTCGTAGCCGTCAAACACAACCCTACTTTTATTGGGAATCGATAATTTTGGGCCAAATGATAATATGTTTGGGTGAAGCACGATTAGGCGAAATGGGAATAGATAATTTTGGGCGAAATGGGAACAAACCTTATTATCCGTTTCAGTAAAGAGGGCGCCGATGTTTGCCAAATAGTTTAAAAATAGTTTCGGTCTGTCTGGCCATGATTTTTGCCTTCCAAAGGACGCGGGTTCAGGAGAATGAGTGAGATCGATACTGTTAGGGAGGGTTTTCATAAACTCTTGACAACACTAGCGTTTTTATTCGACTTTTTGAAATTTCATTTAGACATTTCATCATCAAGGAAAATTGTCAACGAGACAGTGATACTTCCCTACATTGATAAACTAAATTTCGACCTTTTTTGAAAATAAAGTATCGCCAAGAGTCTAAGGATCGAATTAAAACCGACACAAGAAATGAAACTGAAAAAATGCTCAACATACCTACTTATCCATCACCGTACATCTTTGCACTGTTCTCATCCAAAGCTTACGAAGATCATCCCCAACAAGAAGCAAACGACGCGACGTATCTACCTTCATCTCTTCGAAAAACACCGAAAATTAATAATATCCTACCACATCCGATAACAAAGGTATTTACGGTAACTATTACGTTTCCCAAATGAATTCTGCATGCACATTTGCGCACGAAATTCAAAGTCTGGTTCTCGAAAACTATCAGATATTCTTCGTGGGCCATTCCCTGGGTGCCTGGTTGGCCTAAACTACAACCTTCTCGCTTAAATATTTGAAATTAGAAGGCAACATGTTGTTAAAGGTAACCATTTACGAAAACATGCTAATAGCCCTAACTGCACCTAGTGATCTACGAGAGGTGCCGCGTATCAAATATGGACCCAGGAACCAATAGAAGCATGCGAGAACATAGACAAGTAATATAGGTACCTGGTACCACGAGGTTATACTTCTTGTGAGGATCTAAGCTCCTGCTTTTTAACAACCGAAAATAGGTCTTTAGCTACATAGGTTGGCTTTGAAAATTTGTTTTCCGTACTGAAACTGAGAGATTCCATTTTCCCGAATATGTCAAAATTCAAAAGGCCCAAAGTAGTCAATTTTCCAATTAAAAAAAATACAGAGTAATAAGTCGAGCCAAAAATGCTTTCCTTCCTCACCTCTTACACATCAAACTAAACAAGAATGTTGGGGTCTTTCCCTTAAAATAGAATGAACTACTTGCAAAATAATCTTTAGTAAAGTTAATTTTTTTGTTTGAAGAATCCTGGCGATGGTTACCACGCTCATACGGAATTATTCGACAGCCTAGGTTGTAGAGACATGTTACGGAAAATGACTATGGACTTTTTCGTACGATACGCCGATAAGACAACCTTTTTAGACTCCTCGGACATTACGAGTTATCTATCCTCGCCAAATTTTATCAACTGCTGCAATTTTCACGCTGGTACCATGTACCGTATTTTCCCAATTATTACTTCAGATAAACCATTAAATTACGTGTCAAGTTTTCATAGTATCAGTGGGATACTAAACTGTTTTGAGCATAACACGGGCCAACCGAAAAAAGACGAGGCAACGAATAGTAGAAAAATTAAATTAGTTATGGATTGGCCCAAAATTAACGTTCAGTTTTGGCTTTGGCTTTTTGAATCGACATCAAACGGCGAAAATTCCCATTTGGGAGAAGAGTACAAAACGTTCTTTCATTGGGCTCAGAAATTGAATAACTTTGATCCAACCACTGAGGACACTGTCGTAAGAATTCCTAAGGGAAGTAGCGCAAAATACATATCAATTAGATATCAAACAAAACAAGTAGCTGAAAACGAATTTCGAAGTAGCGTATTTACCGCGAAAGAATTGAAATTACTTCAAATGTTGAACTGGCTTCGAATGGTACCCGGATTTTTTCGAACAGAAATATTCTTCAAAAATATTAATTCTAATAGTGACGAGTTCAACGCGTTATTCATCCAAAAACGATTAGAAGCGTTAACGTTGCGCGAAACTTTTTTTTACGTATGAAGATATTTTTGACAGTCGCGAATTAATTCCCTTCGTAAGAACCTTACTTCGTTTACATCCTGAACTGCTTAATGAACTACGAAAGAGTTTAACCTCGTTCAAATGGTCCGACGAAGTGAGGCGTCGCGTTTATTCAAACATTTCGGAGCAATATAGTCAGAAAATGGCACCTCTAGTTAACGTTTTTCCAATATCCCTGATGAGGTTTCGAAGGATGTCGAAGAATTTTTAACAAACGAAAATCAGAAACTTTGTTATTTTATCGCGGACGATACGGATTTGGCCATGGCTAGGGTATTGAATAGCGATATAATAAAAAGCTCAAAAAGGGTCGCTTTGGAGTTAAAGACGCTATTAGCGATCAATAACTCGTTTAAAAATCGAAAATTCTTGATGGATAATTAGAGATATAATTGATTTTTGGCGAGAATTCAAAACCGTTAAGATGATTCTAGTTACGGCAAAAAATACAGGATCCCGTGAAGTTAAGGCGTACTGCTCTGTAACTTTAACTTATCAATATAGAATGTGCTCAATTGAAGTAATTCAATGGAATCATTTGAACGACAAGACCAAAAGATTTATACTAGACAAAAAATTAATAGCCTTTCACGGATTAAGAGAACAGTTTAGTTTAAAACAAGTTGGGAAACCAAAATATAACCTCCCCGACCCCGACGTTAAGGTAACCTAACCTAACCTTACCTAAAATAAAAGATGAAAAGAAGTGTAGAGTATTGGAAGAGTAGAAGAAACAACGTGCATTTCAATCACACTTCTCTATTTCCCATCTAGGTTACGGAGCATAAGTATTTTACCTTAAGCTCAAGGATTCAGAGAATGCAAGGTCGTAGACTTAATATACACACCAAATGAATTTCCTGCGTTACCCATAATTATATGCGGCAAGGCGTAGATTTCTTAATAGACACACCAAATGAATTGTTTATTTTCTAAGTAAATATGTAAAAATACAAGTTAATGTAATATAAATTAACACTTGAGTATAGGCTGTACTGTGTGATTATCTTTGATAATCCACTGATTTGATAAAGACGAAGAATTTAGTCTGGGATGGCAAGAAAGACAAGGAATGAAAACGACGAAGATGTAGTAGCAAGTTCCTTTTCAGCAAACCAAGAAATATTGTAGACTGAATGTTCCATTTACAATCCATTGTCGGTAGATGATTGGTAATTACTTCCGGTACAATTTTCGTCTGAAATTCTTGTTTTGATGTAGAGGACCATTACTGATATTTTCATCATACAAGTGATCCCAGTCATTGGAAGAATCCAAGGATGGAGATGGTCGAGAGGTTATTTTCCAAACCGGCTGACAAGACGTTAGCTTCCAATCCTATGATAAAAAATATATTAAAAGACTGAAAGTAGACTAATTTCCATACCGTTAGTACTTATATTTGAATAGCTGCTTTTATGTTTACAATTACGAGGCCGTATGAAGAACTGCCGAGCTTTAACTGACTGTAGGTATCTCATATGTCGAATTCGAAAACACTAACTGCTTGCACGTTTCAATTCTTCGTAGCCGGGCCGTCTCTTTCTGGTGATAAATGAAAGCCGTGTCGCTGCTCTGTTGACTTCAAATGGTGATAACATTCTGCGCTGGTTGATTATCTCCCTTAAGTCATTATAGCTCTCTTTCGTCTGGTTTCGTCTTGTCTTGTCTCGCCTCCTGGTCTGCTAACGAAGTTCACTCTACACGGCTTCTTTTGATTATGAAAATAATCGGAAACGTTTCTTGGTTTTATAGTGGAGAAAACTGAAGCCTATTTTTTTTCCAACATCAGATATAATTTTTTCTTCAAAATTGTTGTTTTTTAAACACGGGAAACCTACTGTACTTTTGTTCAAGGAGAGTTTTCACCATTATCATTTTTCTTAAGAGGTTTAACATTTTGTATCAATCCGCCTCAGCTTTAAATCTTTTATCATTTCTATCTTGAATGCCCGTGTAAACGTACCTTTATTTAGATTCTTCAATCCACCCCAAGTTTGCAGCAAGCCTTAGCCTATACTGCCCGTTATACCTTTGCTTTTTGGACTAAATGATATATGGAAAACAGCTTAGCGCGTGTTGCCAACTCAAGCTGGTATTAAACGGTCAAATATTTGGAAAATTTCTTAAATATCTTCAAAACTATCGCCAATTTAAAATTTTATTTTCAGCTACATTATTAAAAAGATTAAGAGAAATAATTATAATATTTTGAATTATATTTTAAATTAATATTATGTTTCAATTCACTAAAAGATATCACGCCATAATGCTACATTGTACTATACTTCCAAAAGGTGACTATATAAGCGGATCGAATACCTTTATATAGTATCTGACTGTGAAAAGATCTGGTGAAGATCTCACCTTATCGATGCTCAGACGTTTATCATAACCCTGAGTGCTCACGTGTCGGCCAATTTACCCTTGGGGGGCGATGTTTGGAGAGTGGAGGGTCGATGTGGACCATATTAGTGAGGGACGCCTCGCTATTATGGCCCGCTGACATCCGACACTAGTGGTTGGACCTTGGTGCGTGATGGTCGGAGGTGATTATAACAGTGGGAGACGTCCCTTTGCCTATAATCGCATCGAGGTTCGACCATAATGTGGATGGCGGAAGCCGACAATATGCAATTGGAGACGTCCTGTTGCATATAATTGCACGATGCCTGAAACTCAATGTGGCAGCCACGCTTAAAGGAGGTAATTCCCGTTAAACGGAATTGAACGATTACGTCTCTAGACTTTTTGCTCTACGAGCTAGGTTACGTGATATCCGCGTACACAGGATATCCGGTTACACAGGAAGTGACACACACACACACAGACACAACCAGTGTAAAACCTCCCCTTGAACTAAAGTTCAGTCGGGGAGGTAAAAACTTTAGGTTATAACGACCCGGACGTGAACTTGAACGACCTTGATGAGATATTCGACTTTGATAAAAATTACTAAAAAATGAATATTTAAATGTCGGTAAACCTATAAGTGGTTTAAAAACTTTCATCAACGAAGCATTCTTAGGAACTTTGCGAGAGTCTGGACAAGATGTGGTTTGTATCCGTGGAATTTCTACCCAAAATCAACGGCCCAATGATTGTATTCACGTGATCCAGTCCGAGAGGCAGTTTGAACAGATATGCAAGAATTATCCAGACAAAAACCATCATTGGTTAAAAAACGAGTCAAGACAGCCCGGTTCACTGGTCTGGGAGGAAACACGCGGTAGTCTGAGCAATATACGCAAACACTTCCACGAATTATCGAGCTCTACCCATTCGGAAGACGAACTAATCTCGCGATTAGTCGACAAAGAGATAATTATAATATCAGATACCGCTGGTATAGGTAAAACCATTTTGTTGCGTTCCCTGGCGCAAAAGATAAAGTTAAAATTCAATGATCTATGGGTGATACCAATTAATCTTAACGATTGCTCAAAATCGCTGGCTAAAATATCAGGCAAACTCCGTTTCCAATTCTTCAACAGCGATAACATAAATCGCGCTGGTAATTTCTTCACGGAAAAAATACTGCCATGTTGCCTTGAATCCAAATTGAATAAACTCGAAAGAGGATTACTTTAAAGCGCTTTTAACAGACACGGAGGCGTAGTTCTTTTGCTGGATGCCTTTGACGAAATCAGTCCCGATTACGCCGAAATTATTACGCAGTTACTAGAAGCGCTGGCTAACACTCGCGTAAGAAACATTATCGTCACGACAAGACCACGCGCTAAGGAGGAATTAGAAAATCGATTAAAGACTATGTCTTACACCATGGTACCATTTACCAGAAAAAATTACGAGGAATTCATGCTTAAGTATTTGAAAAAATATCAAACTACCCAGTTGTCAGATGCGGAACTGAATAATAACGACTTTGTTGAAAATTTGATAAGCTCTATTGGCGATGAAGGCGGCGAATTTATTGGTGTTCCTTTGCATTGCACCCAACTAGCGGAATTTATGCTGGAAACTATTGGTCGAAAAGATAATCCCACATTGATTGATTTATACAGATCATTCGCGAAGAAAAAATTCAAAATCTATCACTTTGATAAAGGATTAGACACTATGGGAAAAGTATCCCCTGAAAGTAAAAATCAAATTGTTGAAGCTAATCTAAAGAAGGTACATCAAAAATACGTCCTACAGTTAATTCTACCAAGGAACGTCTTACAAAAGTTGAATTACAAAGACTTTGATCTTGACGTTCGAGATAAGGTTGAGAAAGAAGCTCTTAGGGCCGGAATCATTGTCAAAATGGGTGATAGACCCAGGTTCAGCCACAGGACATTCGCCGAATATTTTGTTCTCGAATACCTCTTGGAGATAGCGAGGAATATTGAAAAAGAGGCCACCGGAAAACTGCAAAGAAATCTTGATTAAAAATAGATTCGGCGTGATAAGATCATTTTTAGAAAGCGTAGTCAAGAATGACGAGTCTGAGAAGGAACTAGTTCAAAACATATGGTGGAGCTTCAATAACGGTTTAGCGGTGGAATGGAACGAATTTTTTAACGAAGACGGGGAAAACGTGTTGTTCGTTATGATTCGAGAAAATCATCGGACCTTACTCGAAACCTTTTGCAATTTGTTATCCGAGAACAAAATCCCTTCGAGCTTGATTAATTACATTTACGCACGGAATATCTCGGGGTCTATCGCTCTACATTGTACCGCTCAACATGGCAGTCTTCAAGCAGTACGGTTTCTAGCCATGAATACTGGTATAATATGCCCCTTTCGAAAAATGAAGTTAGATACGAGGAATCAATATGGCGAGACAGCCTTACTAATAGGGAAGGAAGGGGGTATGGCTAATGCCATCTGAGACAAAATTCTTAATAATTCTTTAGATGAAAAAATTACGTATGCCTAACCTAATTGCTTGGTTAAGTACGCGCTGTTGAGCTTGAAGCTTTGAGTGTTGTTATCGGTTGCATATTCTGAAAGCGATAGCTTAAATTATTCATCCAAGGCTGTAGCTTTTCGCCTTCCACTGCTGAGATTTTATCCCATTTTCACTCTCAAAGGCCGAAAAGTGTCTCTTCTATAGGGATGAGAGGTTTCCGCTCATTTCTTATTTTCTCTTTACGAACAGCCACGGGAAAGTAAACAAGATGGTCAAGCCCATAGGAAAGCCACACCGCGTATGGTATAATGCTAACGTAGGAAATTGTCTTCATGAAAATTTAGATTTTTTGTGCATCAATGTTTTCATTTTTGAATTCAAACTTTTTCATTTTTCAAATGAAACTTTTTAATTTTTAAATGAGACTTTTTCATTTTTCAAATGAAACTTTTTCATTTTTCAAATGAATCTTTTTCATTTGGCAAATGAAACTTTTTCATTTGTCAAATGAAACTTTTTTCATTTTTCAAATGAAACTTAATTTTTCAAACGAAACTTTTTCATTTCCCACCATGTTCTTTTTATGTTTGGCATCCTCCATGTTTTTTCAAGTTAGTTTGGCATCCTCCATGTTTTTTTACGTTTGGCATCCTCCATGTTTTTTTTTATGTTTAGCATCCTCCATGTTTTTTATGTTTTTTTAGGAATTGCTTAGCTTAGTCATACGCTTCTTCTTGTTTCTTGGTTTAAAACTACTTTAATATATATAGATGTTCTGGCAATATTGAGGCATAGTGCCGTGGCCGAGCGGTTAAGGCCGTCAAATATACCATCACAATAATCAAAAATAATCCAGTTTCGATTCCTGGCTGGGGTCGAAAAAAAAATGTAATTGGATGGATGGATAGCAAAAACGAAGGATTCTCATTACTTGGCTTAATTGTATTAATGTAATTAACATATAATTTAAAGCTATTTGCGTTTTTTGTGGTTTAAACCTACGCGATTAATCATTTTTCTACTCGATGACGTTTTTCGTCATTTCTGGGGACATCTGACTTCAGACTTCTGACAGCACGGTACATAGTAAAAGGGGTACACACTTTGTACATTTTGTTACCATCAACGCACGAACATCGAGATCGTTTAATAGCGAGTCCTCGGTTTTGAGTAGCCTCTGCACCAATCTTAAATGTACCACTTAACAACAATATGCATTCTGGAAGTATCCATCTGTGAAGGAGTTGTTAGACAAGGATGCAAAATAGCGAGATTTTCCTCTGTACCCTAGGTTAAGCTTTCCTGGGTTTTCCAATTCTCATTCTCTCTGAAGCGCGTGTAAACTTTCGTAGCCATTCAAATCTGGCTTTCCTCGGAGTTAGGCTTCGCTAACGGTCACGAACGATCGATTCTTTCTCCGACGAATCCGCCCTGGCGAGACGAGATCATCCGCGCGGTGAAACTTTTCGGAATATTAAACCGTAATTTTGGTCAAATCTCTTTAATAAAAAATGATTTCTAACTTTCGTGAAACGACATTATTATATTTTGGTACTTGTTCTTATTGCCTGCCAGGCCCTGCCTTACTAAGCCTCGCCTGCTCGTTGATGAAGTCCAAGAAGCCGAGGAGACACGTGTCTGCGCCAAGAGAAATCTGTCTTCCCCTCTTTCAAAGCTGGACACTCCCAGGTACCTTTCCCTAGCGCACACACATATTCAGTAACGGAAATAAGAAAACATTATATTTTAAAACATTAGCAGCTACTGCCTTTTTTCATCTCCCAGTAAGTACTTATCTTATCGGACGTGTGCCCTGTTTCGTAGGTGGTGAATTCTAGCTCTCTGAAGAGGGCCTTCCCCATTACACGTTTTGTAGTGGGGATCTGGCGGGAGAGGCCGAGCAATAAAGACCAAACTATTAACACTCTCGTCTACTCGCTTAAAACTAAGATAAGAACCGATACATGTCCAATGACCCCCTCTCAAAAATAAAATGTAATGGGATATTTGGAAAATTTATAGGACAATGTTCAATTTGGTTGCGCTAATCTCCGTCCCTGAATATATTGCCAGTAGGACGTGGAAGAAACTAAATAATCTGTAAAGTAGGAGAGTCTGATGCAGATGCACAGAGAGCGAAAATCCCTTGTCACAATACATTAAAAATGTTATATTTTTTATGTAATATATAATATAGCCTCAAAACTTGGCCATTGCGATGTAGCCGAATACCTGATGAGTCACGGTGCCAGTTTACACGCGAAAGACAAGAACGGATTCACTCCGGTTCACTTGGCCAGCTACAATGGTTACCTCGAAATTGTTCTGGCCCTTCTTCGAAAGGGAGCTAACGTGAATGACGTAACGCTGCAAGGTGAAGTCCCTTTGCATTGCGCGGCTCAAAAAGGCCACGATGACGTCGTTCTAGTTCTGATTAAAGAGGGGGCTAACATTATCGCTATCACTAACAAGAATAATATTTATCCTGGAGAGACTGCGTTACACCTTTCCGCCCGAATGGGGCATTCGAAAGTGGTACGCGCTTTACTCAACCACGGTGCCAACGTAAGGAGCAGAAATGACGGAAATAAAACACCATCGCAAGTTGCTTCTAAAAATCTGGGCTACTATGAGACAATGGATTTGAAATGGACGTCGCTAGATTGAACTTCTAAACGTTTTAAAAGACACAAAGAGCAGTAAGGGGCGATCTATTTTTCGTGTAGTAATCGTGTTGGATCATACATGGCAGAAATCCACTGCCTTCTCTAATATTAGGCCACGAAAGGCCAGCTACACCGTTTTCTTCTTGACATTTTCCATTTGCAATTTGTCACTTTCCTGAAGTAACTGTCAGCGGATTACGTAATTAATAGCCATTCGTGAGTCTCGCGTCGCCAAGAGCCAATTAGATAAGGCTCTATCGAAGTAAGATCGTAGAATCATAATTTAATTATTTGACACTTAAAATAAATTCCAATTAATTTATTCTCGATTATTAACCTAACATTCGTATCTATTTTTGAATTTACGCCTCCATTTGAATTTGCCTCCTTTTTTTATCCTCAAGAAAGTGACATCTAACGATATTTTTTAAATGGGTTACTGCCAACCCTTTTTTTCCTACGGATAAGCATAGTCTTAGAGAAGGCACTCAACTGCCAAAGCCGTAGGGGCACTAGCCAGTCCCTTGGTTACATTAAGCCAAAGTCGTTTATGAACGCTGATCCATTGAAATAAGACTTTGCTCTTGTCTTATTAGTGAGTATCTCTCTTGAGAGTGTCGAAGCCTATATCACGCTCATTTGGCAAGCGACTTTCCAGCCTGTATCCCCTTTATTTTATATGATAATAAAATACTACGGATGTAATAGGGTAATCAAATCGATAGGAAAAAGATTCTAAACGATATGAAGTATTCTTAAAACTTTTAGCTAAAAATGGAACAATTTTTAAATTTATTTCAGAATCACAGGATGCCAAAAACAATTATTATGCTAGACACGTTTTAGGTGTTTAAATTAATTTCTAAAGTTTGAAAGTAAGTGAAGTAAAAAGGGATAATCATATTATTTTAGGCTTCAACGGCGCTACTACGATAGGATTTGTATAAAACCTGCTTCGGAAACCAGTTTCATACCGGTTCGGTTTCACTAACCGATAGATGAAGCTACATTAAATCAATTTATAAAGATAATATGTGAAAACATGACGCGATTTGAATATCGTTTTGATTTTATCGTTTCAAATATAATGCCACTAAAATTGTTATTTTTCGTCGAATTACTAAAAATGTGTTTCTTAATAAAAACCACTACAGTATACTTTTTGATGTTATTTCTCTTTGTTTTTTCAGAACACAAAGACTATACGAGTTAGCTGTATAGTCTGTGCCTCGCTCCTTGAATTTGCTTTGCTGCAAAACTTTGTTGTTCGGCAGGTTGAACACTTTTACAGGCATTTTGGGCTTCCGCACCTCAAATTATGTCAAAATTCTGGGTAATTTAAATCGTTGCTGAGAAAAATCCCATGGCAGTTACAAAACGATATTTTCCCAGAATCTTTATCCATCGGTTATCTACTAATATTCAAAATTTCAACTGATTTCAGGTGGGGGAAGACAGTCTACTCCATTGTCGAGTCCAACGATGTGGCCTATCTTTAACATTATCGAGCTAAATTTCAATTGATTTGTATTCGCAGACTATAATGGTTAAATGATTATTTTTGTGGTAGAAAGCTGAGGACACAACCCTAGTTTACTATCACAATAAAATTTTACCAGACTTGGCGAAACAAAAAATTTTAACATTACGTTACCCAAATTCCTATGGGCAGTTTGGGTTGTTCTTTGAAAATTTACTTTTAAAAACAGTAACTCGGTCAAAACTGGATCCAATTTTTAGCGGACGCGTGTCAAACAAAATGTATGATTTTATTTGGTATCTAATAAATAAACTAAACCTTTTGAATTCAGAAAAAAAAAGAAATATTGATTATTTAATGGAGTACTTTAATTTCGAACCACAGCAACCGTTTGATCACGAAAGAGAATTATTATAAGAGGGGAATCGAAACCATTGTTAAACATCTCTCCTCCGATTCCGGGTAAGTTACGTAAAATAGATTGATCTCTCTATTCAAACCTAACGCGGAGTAACACGCAATATTAAACGAAATTAGTTTATGAAAAGTGTTCTCGAAACTTTACTTTGATTAATTATTACAAAGAGGAGAAATACCAAGTACTTATAAGTTGTTTTGTCACTACGACATCAGTTTACATTGACATTATGGTGACTGCTATAAGAGTCAGTTAGGTTTAATAACAATTTACATCTATCTTAAAGCGATGCTGTCATCATTTTTCGAGAACGCGTAGGGTAGATGAGTCATATTTGTAAGTTTTTCCCAATATTGAAACACCATATTCAATCTTTTAAGCAATGTTCCAATTGCGCAGTTCACATAAGCGTATTTGCACTTGCGCAATTTTTCAGTTCCACAGTTTTCCATTTCCGCAGATTTTATTTATGTTAGGTTAGGTTTGTGCCTATAAATATATGGTAAACTGCGCAAATGAAAATTATTACATGGGAAACTGCGCAAATGAAAACTAGGCAAATGAAAATCAGCAAAATTGAAACTGCGCATATTAAAATGAGCAAATTCGAAACTGCTCAAATAATAATGAGCAAATGTGAAACTGCTAAAATGGAAAACTGAAGAAATGAAAATAAGCAAATGGGAAACTGAGCACAAATGGAAAAATAAGCGCAAATGAAAACTACGCAAATGAAAATGAGCAAATGTGAAACTGCGAAAATTAAAATAAGCAAAGATAAACTGCGCAAATTATAATTAGCAAATGGGAAACTGCGAAAATGGAAAATTGCGCAAATGAAAATGAGCAAATGGGAAAAACGCAAATGAAAAAGTGTGCAAATGAAAATGATCAAATGAGAATCTGCGTATGTGGACCCCAATCAAATTATATACCTCTGACGGTTGACGAGTAACGAAAAACTTTTCAAAATGATAAAGTGAAAAAAAATGTAGATGTAATTTTATATATAACAATTTCTTGAAAAAGTAATTGACATTCTTAAAAAGGGTGATACCTGATACATTAAAGAAAGAGCATTAATTACACGATCTCGATCGTACCCGGCTATGCATATAGGGTACGTGTGTTCATTTTTAGCTCCGAGAGAAAGCGACAGATGTTTTCCACATCGCGTCCGGCCCACTCGGGAGATATCTAACATGAAATATAATCTAGATAATCATCGTATTTAAAGTACCTAACTAGAAATTCTAGGAAGCCGCTGTGACTTGAACGTTAAATTACCGATATCACTCTTGCTATTTGGAAAAACGCCGTTGTGTCGACGATATTACTTAAGCGGCTTGACTAATACCTGATTACAATTATGAACAACGTTTCAAAATATTCGTTATTCGATAGGAATCTATTTTTCAAATATAGGTAAGTTTTATAAATAATAATTAAATCTAATTTATTAAAATAAATATTAGTTACATTTTATTAATTAAAATAAATATAAGTTACATTTAATTAATTAAAATAAATATAAGTTACATTTAATTAAAATAAATAATTATTAAATTGATTAAAATAAATAATTATTAAATTGATTAAAATAAATAATTATTAAATTTATTAAAATAAATAATTATTAAATTTATTAAAATAAATAATTATTAAATTTATTAAAATAAATTAACGTTAAATTATTTATATTAAAAATAATAATTACATATAATTTATGAAAATAAATTAAATTTAATTTATTAAAATAAATAATAAGGAAATTTAATTTATTAAAATAAATAACAAGGAAATTTAATTTATTAAAATAAATAACAAGGAAATTTATTAAAATTAATATAAGATCTGATTGTCTAAGGAGACTTTACGGCATCTTGAGCATTTCTAAGATATTTAAAAGCCCTAGAGTATATTTATCGAGCGGTGGTTCGTGCTAAGCTAGAATATGGCATTTTAATATGGAGCGGGTGCTGTGAAAGTGGAATAAAAGAAATCGAGCGAATACAATGGAAGTTTATAGAATATTTTTATCACATTTTTAATAGTAAAGGCATATATAAGTATGAGGTTATCTTAAAACATTTAAACCTAATGACTATTAACAAGCGAGTTAAATTTTTTGACATTGTTTTTATATAACTTGATAAATAATAATATAGATTGTATGGAATTGATCTCCCAAGTATCACTTCGTGCTCCAAAAATTAATACAAGAAATAGAAATTTATTTTATGTGAATATTAAAGAAAGATTAAATCCCATAAAAAGAATTCTAAATACATATAATAAGCTTACCCCCGACATGGATATTTATGGCACGTATAGAGTAAAATTTAAAAACTTGTTAAAAAATAATTTACTTGAAATTGGATCAGCTGGAAAGGAAATAAAAAAAAAAAAAATAACAAATGCAAAAAGATTGCATTATAATATTTACAGTTGTATATATTTTGTTTAAGTATCATATTTATCTATTTATTTATTTATTTTAATTTAATTTTATATAATTTAAACGAACCCTGTCATTCTGTAAAAATGCTTCATGCACGTTGCATGATAGGGGAAATAAACATTAATTCAATTCAATTCAATTAATTATAATAAATTATAAATAAATTTAATTTGTTAAAATAAAATATAATTAAAATAAATTTGTTAAAATAAACAAAATTAAATTAAATTTATTGTTAAAATAAACAAAATTAAATTAAATTTATTAAAAAATAAAATATAATTAAATTTAATTTAGTAAAATAAATAAAAATTAAATTTAATTTAGTAAAGTAAATAAAAATAAAAAAAAAATCATAATAATAATTAAAATTAATTTATTATAATATTTTATAATTAAATATAATTTATTAAAATAAATAACAACTAACTAACTTGAGCTAAAAATAGAACAGCTTTGGAATTTATTTTCGGAATCACCAAGCCCCAAAAAATATTTGAGAATTTTCAAACAATTTTTAGACACATTTTTGATGTTTAAATTAATTTCTAAAAATAGGTCAAAATTTAATTATAGTATAATTTCGGGCCAATCATTTTATTTCAGCCATCAATTGTAATGCCCTAACATTAAAAGCCGGCGTTTGATACCCAAGGTCTTAGGCAGCTATTCTTTTGATGTTAGTTCTTTTGATATTAGGACATTACAATTGAAGTCTGAAATAATATGATTGGCCAAAGTTTATTTATACTTATAAAATTTTTACCGAGCTTTATATACTAGGATAATTTAAACACCAAAAACGTGTCTGCATATTGTGAAAAAATTCTCTAATACGTTTATAGCATGGTGTTTCCGAAAATAAATTCAAAAGCTCTTCCATTTTTAGCTCCAAGTTTCCTTTTAAAATAAATTATAAAAAAAATAAACTAAATATAATTTAAAATTACATAATTTAAAATAATTGTTAAATATAAATGAAATTTATTTAAAAAAATGATAATTAAATCAAATATGTTTGTAGGTTTTTTGAAACGATGGAAATGCGGTTGAGTGTTCCCGTGGTAAGTAGTATAAAGACGTTGTTTATATTTAACCAGATAATAATAATAAATAATTATACAAAAAAGCGTTTGCTTCGCACCTTTAAAAAAGTTCTTTCGCTCAGGCTAAACCCGTAAAGTTCCAGAAATATAATTTCAAACCCGTGAATGATCAGAAATTAAAAATTATCAGAGAAACAAATAAGAAAGTCACACTCTAAGAAATTAGAAAGTTATAGTTATAAAAAATATTTGATTGAAATGTATGCAAGAATTGACTTTTTACAGCATCACTATAGATATAAAAAAGTTATTGTTTGGGTAAATAAAATATCCCATGTAAACGCATTCCGCGCCCGATGCTCCGTAAGCAGCGTAGCTTTTTGCATAGTGTAAACGCTGCAATATCTTGGAGTGTAATTAGAGAAAAAATCTTTAGAAGCACAGGCATGTCATGCGAAAAAAAAGTAGTCGTTTATGCTTAAACCTCAAAACTTAATTTTCAAATTATTGGTGGATATTAAATAAATAATGAGAAGGTTGTGTACTTAAAGGTAGAATGCAGTCCGACAAATTTATGATTTTTTGCCTAAACGATTTAGATTTTAAAAGTTTTTTGCGCGAATATCGACTGCATTAGACTTTAGTTTTGCTTAAAGGCAGAATGAAGCCCGATAAAAATTTGTTTTTTACGAGAAAGATTTGGATTAAGTTCTTTTTGCGCGAATGGCTGGATTAAACTTTTGGTTATACTTAAAGGTAGAATGCATTCTGACTAAGTTATGGTTTTTTCGCGTAAGACTTATTCGGACTGTTTTTTTGCGCGTATGACTTGATTAGAGTTTGAATTATATATAAATATACACGGCCGCGTTTATATTAATACATTATTGGCAAAGCAATTAAGGCGATATATTACGTAGGAATTCCGATTTCTGGGCGAACAAATCGAGATTATCAATGTGTTAAAGGATTACTTATCCAGGATTCACAATTTGCCGGTTTAGATTCGATTAAGATATTGAATTAAATTGAAAGCTCCATTAAAGTTAACCCCTTTATCAGAGTTAAAATTTCCCATGATAAGATATTTTTTAATCTAAACGAAGATTGCGACAAGGTGAGTGGAACGATGATTTGACGACATGTTGACATTAAATTAATTTAACCATACAATTTCAGAACGATGGCGTAACGATGTTACCTATTGAATTAAGCGCCTTTAAAAATAATAATCATTGTAATTGGACGACGCGAGGAATATGGTCCAACTCCGAAACTACCATCCTATCAAGGCCAAACATTATTCTAACTAGTTCATTAGCGTTTTTGAACATAGATCCTCTAGTAAGATTCGTTTTTTATAATTGACTGAACTTTAGCTACGTTCACACTTGACACTTTGAAACCGTTTTCGAACCGTTTATGGATCAAATCAACTATTCAGAAAATGACTTTATTTCTAGATCAAAATATATACGGTAAGCCACGAAAATAATATAAGTGGCTGCGGAACGGGTGGGGACAAGGGGACATTGTCTCCCCTCGATCAAACAGGGTGGGTCGGACAGCCATTGTATGTGTCCCCCAAAAATTGATCAGTCAATAATCTGATTACTCTCAGAATATAATTGAATTCAGTGAATTGGGAGAAAAACCAGTCTATTTTCTCAATATGTTTGGACTTTTTAACCAAAATATAAGATAATAACCAAAAGTATAAAGGGCCTGCCTTTAAATAAGGTATATGATTTATTTCTACGCGAGTCCGTCTGTAGAAGAGCGCTAGTACAGCCATATCCTTCTAGATCATGCGCGCCTCCGCCAGGTTATGTTTCGAAGGCCACGGCCTTTGCTACTGCAAGAGTGCGGAACACTGGTCCCCTCTTTTGGGTCTCATGCCTTTGTCTCCCGTTCCGGGCCACAAAAGTGCGACTCAAGTAGCGGACAAATGATGACGTCGCACAACTTGTGGCGGGGGCGGTATGGAACGAGTTTTCCAACGTACTGATGTAGGTCTGGTGAACTTTTTAATTTCCAACAATAGACTCTTCACTCAGCGTAGTATATTGGTCTTGAGCAACGTGTTTCTTAAACGAAAAATGTCTCCCCCTCCCCTCAAATAAGTACCGTCCGCCGCCACTACACGAAAATCAATTGGCCTTTCCAAATCTGTTCAAAGTTTCTAGTGTGAACAAGGCTCTATAGGATAAGTTCAGCTACACGAATCCGTAGAAAATACATTAAGCGGTATACTATACCGGACCATTTGGTACGCGCGGCTGAACACGATCAACGTTTAATTTGTTTAAAATAAATAGAAATTTTTCTTGGCATTTAATAAAATTGGATGAAAACACGTACTTTCAACGTGTTTCAAATGAAGAAATTTATATTTGAGGTATGCAGGGATTGGCCGGGTTAAATACTTGGAAAATTTCGTTTCAATAAAGCTAGATTTAGGGTACGTTTCCATTCGCAATATATTAAGACACATTAATAACCCTGTTTTCCGGAATAAAACCTTTGTCCATGATATTTTTTTAAGGCTATGGTAGGGTCGCCTAATTCTGAACGCTTCTAATTCTGAACACTTATATCTAATAATGTATAACTTAACTTTTGTTGGGTCGATTTAAAGATGGAAGGGCTCATTTTGTAGATTAAGAACCGGGCTATTCGAGGAACGCGACTTCAACACCCTAGGAAAAGAGCTGGAGAAGGTACGCCCCTAATTAGCCAACCGCGATAATTAGCCTAATTAATTAGATCGTTTTTAAGGGAATGTTTCCCTTTAGGGTCCGGGAAATAAGCTTTTACGAGCTTCAGAAAAATCGTGGGCTTACGCAATCGATTTCGTCGTACAGTTGGAGTTCCCCGCTACAAAATAAACTTCTCAAACCCAGAAATTGGCCACAAGCCCTTCGCGAAAACGTAATTTCAAAGTATATCTAAAAATTTCTAATTCTGAAAATTTATGAACAAGTTGGGAAACCAAAATATTACCTCTCCTCGTACCAACTCTAAAGCTAAACAAGAAGACGAATAAACTCCAAAGAGACGATATTAAAGTTTTTTTTTTTTTTTTAAAATAGGGAAAAACATTGACCATTTTAAGTCATAAAGCTTTTGATCCAAAAAAAATGAATTTGTAATACAGTATAAAAGCCGTCCCATTACTTAGAACACAAACAGGTTATTTATGACGTGTTGAATGTAATTTAGCAAAAATAAATGGAGGATTAATGGTGTACATTATCTTTTGGACAACATATCCTCTTGAGAATAGATTAGTGCTTCAGAAGTTTTTCTATGGAAGTGTTGACATATTGAGATTTGGAGACTGAAGATTCTTTCCTTTCGAAGGAATGTCTAGTTGAGATTTAGGAGGATGCTCTTTGTTTCAATTTGGCCTATACTTCCTCATCTTACTAAACGTTAAATAGATAACGGTTTCTTTAAATGAGTTTAAATAATAAGGCGCCAATTGCAGCACCCTTAACCTAAATGTTATAAAAAACTTAATCACATCCAGGATAGCAAAGGAGTTTTTGATCTTATTGATATTCGTTTTAAAGTATAACTGCAATGCTTACCGACAAGAAAATAAGTTAAGTTTGATGATAGTTAAAAAAGAAGTTGACATGGTGACGGTGTAATGAAAGGCCGTCTATTTCGCGGCCTTAATGTTGCTTAAATGTGGTAATGAGCATCTCTAGTATGGTAGCGAATGCACAATTCATCGGACGCACTTCGGTTTAGAAAAACTAATTAGCAATTGACAATTAGTATGTTTTCGACGCCATAGAAATCGCCATAGTATAATTCAAACATATTATATTGAGTTCTTCCCGAAGATATGAAGAAGTACTGCGCTTTTTTACCTGATTTTTGGGAAATTAAATAAGGCCTCAAACTAATTTTTGTTCTTTTGTTTCCATCGAATAGTCTTGATCAAGATTTTTATATAGCTACGCATGATCATTAGATTCAATCATGCTTAAGGTCTGGTAACGGTAGTTAAAGCCCACATGTGGCACAGTTCTAGAGAGTTGACCACCCGAGGTATTCCATGCTATATCGGTAAGCTGTAAATTCCGACCTCTGAAAATGCTCGTGTTGTCTTGATATTTTACACTGGGTGCGTTCAGCGTTCGTACCGAAGTGATCGGTTTTCACTGAATTGAACTTTTCTGTTGAGAGGGCTGCCCAAAAACGAAATGTTTTATTGTAGATTTAAATAATTAATTTAAAGATAGTAAAAGTATAGAAACATATCTCGAACTTTTAGAATTCTATATTATTATGAATGATTGTAAAACTTACCAGATATGTTTCGGTGGATGAGTGTTCATTTAGATACTCGGGCGCTCTCTTCAGTTGTTTTTATCCTAATAAATTTTTCAATCTTAGGATGGTCACACGAAATTTACTAATCTCCTAGGGTGGTCATACCAAATAATAACAACTTTCTTGGGTGGTCGTACAGATTTTACCAACCTTTAAGGGTGGTCATACAAATTTTACCAACCTTTTAAGGGTGGTCATACAAATTTTACCAACCTTTAAGGGTGGTCATACAAATTTTACCAACCTTTAAGGGTGGTCATACAAATTTTGCCAGCCTTTAAGGGTGGTCATACAAATTTTGCCAGCCTTTAAGGGTGGTCATACAAATTTTGCCAGCCTTTAAGGGTGGTCATACAAATTTTACCAACCTTTAAGGGTGGTCATACACATTTTACCAACCTTTAAGGGTGGTCATACAAATTTTACCAAGCTTTAAAGGTGGTCCTATAAATTTTACCAACCTTTAAGGGTGGTCATACAAATTTTACCGACCCTTTAAGGGTGGTCATTCAAATCTTACCAACCTTTAAGGGTGGTCATACAAATTTTACCAACCTTTAAGGGTGGTCCTACAAATTTTACCAACCTTTAAGGGTGGTCATACAAATTTTACCGACCCTTTAAAAGTGGTCATACAAATTTTACCGACCCTTTAAAAGTGGTCATACAAATTTTACCGACCCTTTAAAAGTGGTCATACAAATTTTACCAACCTTTAAGGGTGGTCATACAAATTTTGCCAGCCTTTAAGGGTGGTCATACAAATTTTACCAACCTTTAAGGGTGGTCATACAAATTTTACCAACCTTTAAGGGTGGTCCTACAAATTTTACCAACCTTTAAGGGTGGTCATACAAATTTTACCGACCCTTTAAGGGTGGTCATACAAATTTTACCAACCTTTAAGGGTGGTCATTCAAATTTTACCAACCTTTAAGGGTGGTCATACAAATTTTACCAACCTTTAAGGGTGGTCCTACAAATTTTACCAACCTTTAAGGGTGGTCATACAAATTTTACCGACCCTTTAAAAGTGGTCATACAAATTTTACCGACCCTTTAAAAGTGGTCATACAAATTTTACCAACCTTTAAGGGTGGTCATACAAATTTTACCAAGCCTTTAAAAGTGGTCAAACCAATGTTACCAAGCCTTTAAAAGTGGTCATACCAATTTTATCAACTCTCTAGAATGATATTGCGACTTTTCAATTTTGTCGACTTTTCAATTTTGTCGACTTCTCAATTTTAAAAACTAAGGTTGTTTAAAGATACATATACCCTTGTGGTACGAGTAATATGTTTCTCTGTAACACGCTTCATATCGGTCTCGAAATAGTTGGTTTCCAAACGCCAAATCCAACTGGCAATGATAGTCAGTGGAATATTTTTGTTCGAGACCTGGCAAAAGAGATATGGGTCAGTCCCCCTATTATCGGACGTCCCTATTATCGGACAGTTTTCTTTTTTATTTTTTTATACTATTTTCCCATTAAAGAAAACCCACAAGAGTTACATTTTTTAAAAGACCGTAACGTCATCTACGTATTTGATTAATTTTAAGAGTAGCGACGCCATGGATGACGAGGAAAGCGTCACCGAACCAGGTATACTAATTTTTGGTTGCTTTAAAAATTAGAGAGGGGTGGAAATTGCTTTCCCCTAAAATTTGAAAACCTGTTTTGAAGTTTTTAAGCGGAAGCCAATTAAATATTTTTGGTATCGCTAGAAAGCCTGAATCTTTATCTATACATTTCTACCTTAAGCCTTGGCTAAAACTTTGTTATTGCGAAAACTACAGTAGATATATTTTTAGACTTGAAACCCTATTATCGGACACGCTGTTTATAGTTTTTGGACTCGCTGTCTGTCCAAGATTCAGAAATTTTATAGCCCTACGTTTAGTATCAAAGTAGGTATAGCAGTTTTCCGATTTTAGTAAGAGTACATCAGAGCTTTTAAAGATGTTTTCGTGTCAAATAGCAAACTAAAAATTAATATACGAGTCTGGAATGTCATTCATTAATAAAAATAGCCCGAGAAGCGGTCAATAAAAATAAAAAAATACCAAGAAGTTTACGGTGCAAGCTGTGCACCAACTTGTACAGCAAACAAATGAAAAATTAAACTTGGTATATAAATGTGAAGTTTGTGCAAAATATGTTTGCCAAAAATGCTCAAATGTAACTGGTGATATTTTTTTTGTGTTTAACACGTGATAGGCCTACGTAAGCCGGTTTTATATAAAAAGCTCCTTAAGTTCTTCAGTAAAATTCTAAAAAAAAGTTATTTAAAATATGGGATCCGGTTGGTATTTTACAATCACTTCAAAAAAGCGTGACTGAAACGGATGTTTGCTATCACTAATATTGGGAAATTGTACCTATTTTTGAACACGTGTATATCTGTCCGAATTTAAGGGACCTTCGTCCGGTTACAAAGACAGGGTGTCCGATTCTAAAGTCCCTTTGTCCGGTTCTTAACTCCTACCGTCCGATTCAAGGGTAGCGTGTCCGATAAGTGGACCAGGTGTGTCCGATTCATCATCCAAACGTCCGATAATAGGGTAGCTTACTAGTCAATTTAATTCTTAATTTATGACTACGTTTTATGACTTTTTCTAGTTTTTTCCTATACTATCAGGGGTTAAATGATTCAAATTGCATACTTATCAGTTTTGCAAAGGCTCTTTGCCATTTGGCTGCTGTTAAAAGCTATTTTTTCATAATGTGTCCGATAATAGGGGGACTGACACTATATCAATGGTTCAAAGAACTTCGTCAGTGCCGTTTTACTTTTTAAAAAATTTATGTTAAAATCCCCAACAACAACTGTTGGGATGGAAGAATCATATTAAGCATCAAACAAAGGGTTAAAATCTTCAAACACAGTTCTCAAACTCGCTCCTGGAGATTTGTACAATAGAACCACACATATAGGTTCTTTTTCTATGAAAACATCTAGCCAACAACGTTCCACGTGAGAATTTCTGAAAGGTCTGTCACTTCGTAAAACTCTGTTATCCATAGTCTTAACCGTGTTTTCCGATTTATCTTTTAAAAAAATCGAAGAGCCAAAAGCAACTCTATGCGCTGTCCTTGGTAGAAAATACCACCAACTTCTCTAAAGGATGGAACACTAAAATTATCCGTCTCTTTCTTCCACGTTTCAACGAAGCATATCAATTGACTATTTAATATAACGTTGTCGGCTAGAATATCTGGTAAATGGGCGTTTAAGGACTGCGCATTATGTACATAAATACAAATCTGATTTTTCAAGAAGGGCAATTCTATCATCCGCGTTTCTCGCAATCTTTTTAGTTCCAACTCTACGACGTTGTTGTTAGGCGAATTCGGAACCTGAAATTTACCATCAATGTATAAACCAGAAGCTGATTTTGCTCTACTGCACGCCACGTATAAGTGGGCTTTTTCTAATTTCTTTGTTGGCTTACAATGAACAACCACCGAAGAATAAGTATCTCCTTGACTTTTATGTATCGTAATGGCTTCGGAAATAACCAAAGGAAACTGTTTCCTGGACACTGAAACGTTGTTCTGCCTCCATTTTCTGGCAAATGCTTTGATAACTTTCTCAACGGGTGTCCAAGACCTATTAAACTTATTTACGATGTACAAGTCGTAACTCCTTTGTCTCAAATTTTTCCCAACGTTTTGGTCATCAAATTCAATCCAGACTCTGAACGGATATTGTTCTCCGTATCGATTAGTACCGTATTCTATTTTTCTTAACCAACCAGTTGCGCCATTGGTTAGTCCGTCCGCTGTATCGACATTGTTAGTCATCATATACCTGGCCCCACAAGCCAGTGTTAATTCTTTCGGAAGACCATACGTATCGGAAGTCGGTAATTTTTCAATTTGCGCTAGGATATCACTTTTAACTTTACTAGAAAGGTCTCCATTAACGATATCCACCGATACTGAATACGCTTTTTCAGTATCCATAGCAGCAAGTTTTTCTAAATTAAACTTGTTTACATCGGCGTTGGTCGCAAAAAGATGGATAGCGTCTTTTGGAGGTGTACGATTTGCCTTTATTTCTAAACTAGTGAACAGGTCTATATCCTTTTGCGTCATCTTGCCAATAGCCATTCTATTTAAAGCTTGCGCAAATATTTTATCATCCTTTTGTCTCATTATCTCTTCTAGTTCACAAAAATGAAATTGTTCCCATATAAGATTACCAATCAGCGAAGCGTAAGGATTATCCATGTCACTTTGTGGTTGAAAAGCGAAATAATCGCGAACGGGTCTTAGTTGATTGAAATCACCAACGAGTAAAACCGAGACGCCTCCAAAATAATCGGGACAACCCATAATCTCTTGCAATCTAGCATTCACTCGATTAAAAATCTTTGCACCTACCATTGAAATTTCGTCGATTAGGACCAATTTTAATTGACCGTAAAGTATTCGACATTTGTGAAGAGTTTCACTTTCGAGCCTAGAAATATTTCCAGCAAATTGGCTAACGGGTAAACAAAAAGTACTATGTAAAGTAGCTCCACTTATATTAAAAGCGGCTTTTCCCGTAGGAGCGCATCTTATAACTTTTGCTTCTGAAGGATTTGACCCTGGCTGTTTGTTGAAAAATCTAGAAACCGCTTCGTAAATGGCACTAATCAATAGACTTTTTCCAACACCAGCCCCTCCAGTAACAAAAAGGCGTAAAGGGGTTCTCTCGGTCTTTACGTGAAGTAAAACGTGGTAAAATATCTCTCTTTGTTTCGCATTCAACTTTCTAAGAATATCGTGATATTCCGAATCATCCACTAAGGTTAATGACGGCAAAATGGTTTTATCATTATTTCCGTTATCAAAATCTCTATTGATATCACCTTTAGCATTTTGCGCCCTATTAACTAGAAAATCGGAATCTTCCGCGGCGACTGATCTATCCATTTCATTACGATGTTCAGATTCTGGTTGAATGTTAGTAAGGTCAGCTTCAATCTCTTCGTTTTCAAAATCTCCTAGAGCCTTTTCAAACGCCATCTCGTCATTTTCATGATTAAATTCTTTTCTAACTTCTTTAATTGTGTCTAAGCAAACCTCATATTCGGTTCTAAGATCTTGTTCCAAAATGTCTTTCGTTTCATCGCGCCAAGGGGTGAACAACATTATTTGCTCGCGATAAAAGTTATCTGGATCTTTATCCACGTGGAATTTGCGGTATCTTATAATTTTGGAGTGTCCGCGTTTTCGAACGAAACCGGACGAGTCTTTCAATTTAAGTCACTTACCATAAGATTCGCTATTATCATTTTGGTTTATATCATCAACGTTAGATTCATTTTTAACAACTTTTCGAGTTTTAGCAAACTCGTACCAAGCGGCAAATTGCGCTAACGTTGTCATTTCCATTTCCTCTGGCCTCTGGACATAATGTTCTATCAGACCAGAGGAAAAAACATTGTCACTATCTTCTGGCAACTCTTCCAGTTCATCTTTACTTTTAAGGATGTGTACACGATTTTCGGGCAAATTCGTGTTTATGTAAATACACGCCCGACTACTTCTTGATACGGGAATTTGCAACCCAGCGTAAGCGGCTTCTTCCGCGCTTACCTCGTGCGCGTTTAAAAACTGATTCGCTATTACTTTCAGTTTCTCTCTCACGGTGCAATTGTCTTTTTTCGCTTGTTTTTCAGCTTCACGTAAGAGCATTGACATTCCTCGTTGAGATTTTCCTATATAGGAAACAATGTACATGGCGCAAGCGTAAGCGTCGAGAACATATTGAATATCCATATTAGCTCGCCAAAGATGCAAAACTTTCTCATTGTACGGATTCACCCTGGTATCTTTAGGCTTTCTTTTCAAAAGAACTGTTTTTTTCTTGAGATTGTAAGTAGCGGCAGCAATATATTCAGCTTCGGTCATGCGTAATTTTGCTAATAATTGCTCAAATGTATCAACCCAAAGTTCCTTCTCTTTCAATTGTAAAGTATCGTACAATAGTTTGTTATTGTTTTTGCATTTTAATTCTTCCTCTAGCGTTCCAACCTTCCTTTGCGTAGGATCGTAAATTATCGTACGAGGCATTGGTGGAAATGGAATTCCAAAACGGCATGTGGAAGTATTATTAACCTTTTTTTTACAGGTCATCGTATGTCTATGAATTTGTAACCGTGTCAACAAATTTAAGTCTTCATCATCGTGTTCGCCAGCGCAAGTTATAATTTTATCTACAAAATCTTCTACTTCTTTGGCATTTGAAAAATCCTCTTTGAGTTTAGGCGCTCCTTTAATCCATAGTAGGCCATGTTGGTGTGGAGAGCCTCTCTGTTGTATTTCAACCCTGAAGTAATAATCTTCTATAACTCCAAGGGGTCTAATTTCTGTAGAGCTTTAAGAAGAGCTCGAAAACGGTGGTCAAAATAACGAGCGCAAGTAACTGGGTCATCCTGAATAAGTTTTGACTTTTCCGCATAACTTAAACTCAACACTTCCTGCGCTTCTAGACTTTCTTGCCCAGAGGTTACGCGCAACACGTTAAGTAGCTCTGGCCATTTACTTTCGGCGGCAGACAGCGTCACGAAGAGAGTAGCCGTGCCAAGTTGCCTAAGCATACCTAACATTTCTTTCTGCCTATGTTGCCAGTAAGAAGGAGAAGATTGTAATTTTTCAAGGACACGAAACCCATCATCCTGCTTAATAAGGCTTTCAAGGGCTCCTTCGGAAGAAAAATATCCGGCAGTATAATTTGACCCATCATTTTTTTTAGTTTTCCTCATACAAACTTGTATAGCTTGACTCACTTTTAAAGTTTCTAACTTAACGAAAGAGTAAAATAGTTTTGAGGGATTCTTCGCGCAACGCCGATCAGAATTACGAAGTTCCCATTTAACTATTTCCCCGTAGCTCGCTTTAACCTTGAGTTCTCTTTTTTGGCCAACATAAATACTTGGGAAAGATAATTCCTCCGCGTCCTCGTCAAATAATAGTGATATAGGTTTTTGCCCTTCCCCAGGTGCAAATTTAACGTGCATGGTATTTGATGGCAAAAAATCCGCCGAAGATACTAATAGCGTATCCTGATTTCCAACCGGTGTTAAATTAACAACATCCGGCTCATTCCACAAATCATCACTATCTCTATCGTTATTTTGCAAATCTGTGTTTTCCCCCGAGATGTCAACATGCTCTAACTGACGGTCATTTTCGTCAACAATAAATTCAAGTTCTTCCTGAATAGGGTCTAATATATTGCGGTTCATCGTTATTTCATGCTTCTGATACAATGGAGTTCTTACTAAAAAACTAAGGGCTTCCATAATTTTTTTGGGTCTAACAGTTTCATACATAAACGGTGACTTATATTGCATTCTTCTCATGAATTCAATTTGTATGGTGTCGGTGTCGCGGGGTAACCTTGGTAAAACAGATACTGTACACTCAACATTAATAGGGACGTTAACTACGTTTCCCTTAATTCCTCTTTGTTGATCACACCCCAATCTCATTAGTTGCATAAAAGGTATTCGGGGGGCTATCATTCTCTCTTCTAAATTTGAAATGTTAACCAATTCAACGGGAATATCAGGAAATGCAAATCCATTTTCTTGAGAGAATTTTGGAACTTCTTTTCTTTTTACAGCTTTACTACAAGCGCTGCATAAGAAAATCTTTTCGTCTAGTTCACGAGGGTTAATTCCAGATATGGACAAAAATATTTCAGATTTCACCAAACTTCCAGATGCTTAAAAAAAAAAGATTTGTACATCCAACGCATAGCCAAGTTGGTCCTTCCTTTATGGTATTGAAATAGGTGTCTTCTAGGTACACGGGGTCATCCCTACTTTTGGCCATAGAAATTCTATTTCTACCACGGTCTGCTTCTCTGTATTCTACATTTTCTCGCCTAACAGCCATCGCCGACTGGTTACGGCCACGTTCTGCTTTTGTGTATCAATATTTTCTCGCCTAACAGCCATCGCCGACTGGTTTCGCACACGTTCATCTGCTTTATATTCATCGTTTAACCTCTTAATTTTTTTGGCTAGACTATTCGCCTGACTTTCCGTTTCACTAAATGTGGTTTCCTTTCTCTTTTTTGCTTTAGCCTCTGCTTCCTTCGATCTGTAGTCTTCATTTTTACGTAGAATTCTCATTCGCTCTCTG
>CAWUCO010000233.1:97500-102500 GCA_963920705.1 Odiellus spinosus | reverse complement strand
CAAAAACTGAGCCCGAAATTATATGCCTACACCACCGTCATCTAACCTAACCTTACCTATGCTATTTCACCTTAAAATATTTTGTAAATTTTCAGCGTTAGACGTCTAAAAACTGAGCGCGCAATTATAAGAAAATAATTTTATAAGAAAAAACCCTTTCTGGAAATGCGCGAACGAGAACTGCTCTTTCGGCAACCGCGCTTTTTGGGGAAACTGCTCTCTTGGCGAAACTGCGCTTCTTTTGAGAAACCGCTCTAACGGGAGCGCGCAAACGCAAAGTGCTCTTTTGGCGACTGCGCTTATGGCTACATGCCTTTTTTTCCGCCGGTTTTTTTTTTTTTTTTTTTTTTTTTTTTTTTTTTTTGTGATCGGTTTGTGCGTGTGCCGCGCCACGTTCTCGCTCGCTGCGCTAAGTCCGAAAAAAGGTTTTTTTTTAATCCCCGCCGGCAAAACCGTGGCGCGCTATGAGTTGGCAGCGAGCGAGGAGGCGGAGGCGGCGCCCTCTTTACAAGAAACCGGCTGTGCTTCCCTTTCGTCGCTAGGTGCCAACTCCCATTTTTAAACGTGCGTGTGTGTGTGTTTTGGAAGGTGTGCGCGCGCGCGTGGATATGGTGTCGCGATTCGAACCCGCGGGGTCTGGAACGCGCGTCGAGGGCTTTACCGACGTAGCTACAACCGCCGCGATGTCGGTCTTCCCTTTCTCGGCCGCTCTCGAGCGATAAATCTCCGCGCGCGAAAGTGCGGCCGCCCCACGCGAAAAACCCGTCTAACGGTGGTTCCCTCGTCAACGTCGCCGCGGCTCGTTCGGTAGAGCGTTGGGGTGGCGCGGCGACAGCCCCCGGGTTCGAATCCCGTGGCGTCCGTTCCGCGTTTTCGAAAGTTACCAAAAATATTTTATTTAATTTTAATTATTTTTTGTCGCGGTACTTTAAAGTCGTACGCCCGACCACTTTCGCGGTCAGCAAATTGATCGTGTCGCTTTCTTCGATACAGTCGCTTCACCCAAAAAACCCTACATTTCTCCCCAAACGCCCGACAACCGCTGCCTGATTGATGGCGGAATGTCCGGGAATAAAAACCTCGCCATTTTGGTAAGCGGCGAAATTCTCCACGGCCCTTGATTTCCGTAGCGCCAACGATAGTGAAAGTTTTGGGCACTCGTAGTTCGGTCGCGGATTTTCCGGACAATTGCTCGGGCAGGACACAGGAAAATAATAAGGACTCTTGTCCACCGGATGAAACGGTTGGCGAGTTGGCAACGCGCTAGCCCGGTGATCGTGGAGGCCCGGGTTCGAAACCGGGGCAAAAACCTTCGAAGCGAAAACCTAAGAATTAGCGAGCAATTTCAGCGGTAGGTCTCTTCCGCGGACTTTTTCGCCCAATTCTTATTCGCGACTGCACTACACGCTTAAAAACGAGAAGCATTAGTTTTTTTTTTTTTTTTTTTTTTTTTAAATTTTTTATTGCTTAATAAATTGAAATTTACGTTGATTACAAGTAGATGTGAAATTTTAGTTCATCTAGCGGCAGAATGGAAATGCGAGTTAAAAGTGAAACGGAAATTTTAGGTCAAAATTCGCGAAAAGCTAATTAATGTCAACATTAAGGATTAAACCCGAACATTCTTACGAGTCGGTGTCAAGTTATTAGTTACGTCGAGATTAAAGGTTTTTCTTGGACAGAACAAATGCGCTGCTAATATAATTTGTTTACTGTAGACGCGCAACGAAACCAAAGTTTATCGCGTACAACCTGAAAGCGAACATAACGAATTGAATTTGTGTTAATACAAAAACGTTAGCGTCGATAAATCGTAAACATCAGTCGAACGGGTAACGGATGAACGTTGGCACGCGGGCCATATTAAAAAAATATTCCCGCTTGTCCTTTTAAAGCCGCAAAAAGAAACGCCTCCTGCCCCAAAAGCTTCGGGACAGTCTGTGTTTTTTTGGCCGCACTCACCCCAAACGGCACCGTTTGAATAAACCGTGCGAGCTTGCTAAATACCATCAGTTTTACAAGCCCACCGTTCAACTTAGCGACAAAAATGCTAAATGGTCGAAGTTTACATTGACTACTAGCGGCCGGAGCGAATCTCCCCCAATTCGAAGGCATATACGAAATGTACAACGAGACCGTGCCGTCGGATCCCCCCCGCGCAAAAATCCCGGGTAACCGAGCCGCGCAAACCTCCACCTTCCGGGAGGCGGCCGAGAGAGGTCGGCTACTACGGGGAATTAACTAACCTAACCCTACCGCCAATATTCCGCGAGGGTCGGGCGAGCTCGAGCGAGCGCCGGCTTACGCGTTCCAATCTCGCGGACCAACTCCTTCGAGCGGGCAAAGAACCTTGCGTGCTGGGTTGTGACTGAACACGGCCCGCACTTAGCTAGCGTATCAGCCGTGCGCCCCGGAACTTGACGGACGTCACCAACACGCCGGTATTCATTCGTCTCTTCGTTCAGGTCCGGGACTGTACAGGGCACCTCCCAAATTATGCGTTTCGATTATGGCGAAACGGTCAAATTTGAGTGGTTGGTAGTATTCGCGCGCAATTTGCTTGCGTGTCTTCTTTTCAAGTTTTGCCGCTGCCATGTTGAGCGAGTATCCCGCGAACATTTCGCCCCCAGGTTTGGCTGAATTCATTTCGGCGACTTATATCGCTACGACGCGGAGATCTCGTAATTCGAAATCGCGAGACATGGGCGTTTGGACGCGGGTCTCCCACCGGAATAGCGCTTATTCAAGAGGGGGGGGGGGTGGCGTTCGGCCGAGCGAGGGTGCGTGTAAATTCCTTTTCGAATGCGTAAAATGGCGCGTGGGCCGTCAAACCCGGATGTACTGCGATACCGGGACGACCCGCGGCGGGGAAGGAGCAAGCCCCGGTCTCCCGCCCACTGTCAAAAATAACTTTAATATCTTCCGCCCGTTGGACGGATATCAGATATTAAGCTGATAAGAACAGATACTACACTTTGATCTTAGCCAAAAGGCCGAGAAGCGATGCCCGTCGCGGCGCTCGGTCCGCCGCGCGGCTCGCGACACCTCTTCTTTCGCGCTTGCTTTCTCGCGCTTGGCCCGTGGCCGCGATCCGCGCCTCCTGGCGGCGCAAAGACCCATAACAGCCTCGAGCACCCCAAACAAGCCACGGAGAAGAGCCGAAATCGGGCCGCCGTTGTTCGACCCGGATCGGCCTTTACCTTCGGCTGATAAGAACAGATACTACGCAATGATCCTAGACAAAAGGCAGAGAAGCGATAGTCGGCGGCCAGCGCCCTTGTCTCGCGTTAGCGTCGCGAACGTCGTGGCGCCCTTTCTCCCTGGACGCCGTTCCTTTCAATTTATCAATAACGTCCCACGCCCAGGGCGCCACTTCGCGGCCGCCCCCAAAACCTCCCGTTTCCCCCCCCCCCCCCCCCTTTTTTTTTTTTTTTTTTTTTTTTTTTTTTTTAAACCAAAATCGTCGCGCCACGACCGGTCACGACCCGATCCCCCACACTGTCCTTGTGGAGGCTGGTCTCCCGAAATGCGCGTGGTGCGCGCTACAGGCTGTTTGGTTAAAAAAGTCAGACAAAATTAAAAACCCCCTCTCTGTTGAACGACAAGGCTTTACCGTCAAGTCTTGCCCGAGTGTCGAACGACAGAGTTTCATTTATTAAAAAATTAACCCAAAAACAAATTCTAGGAATAAAACTAAACGACGGCCCGCCGGCACCACGGGCGAATTCGTCGAAACGACCACGCTTCCCGGACCGTCCACTTGGTGGCGCGTCGAAGCATTTATCGCTATCAGCTAGCCCCAGATCGTCCTCGTAACCGAGGTGCGTCGTCGGAGGGCGAATTGGTACCGACAAAAAACAATGAGAGTTTCGTCTCGCTTCCGGCGTCTTTACTCGAATATTCTCCTCAGGTTTCGGCTCGAAGAAGGCGGTTGCAATAACACCGCCTGGGCTAGAACGAACCGAGAAACAGTCTTCGAGAAGCTTGTTCCGGCTCTCTCGGACAAAAAAAAGAACAAAAGTTCGAACCGCGCGCGTTTTTTCCACGCGCCGGTTCCGAGAAAACGCCCGACGGCGGCGACAAGTTCGCCGCCGCGCGGCGCGTTTTTCCAGCTTGACGTTGCAACGTTCGTTAAATGTTGTTACCTGGTTGATCCTGCCAGTAGTCATATGCTTGTCTCAAAGACTAAGCCATGCATGTCTAAGTACATGCCGAAATAAGGTGAAACCGCGAATGGCTCATTAAATCAGTTATGGTTTCTTAGATCGTACTTTTTTACTTGGATAACTGTGGTAATTCTAGAGCTAATACATGCAGCAGAGCTCCGACCTTCGGGAACGAGCGCTTTTATTAGACCAAGACCAATCGGGCTTCGGCCCGCTTACCATGGCGACTCTGGATAACTTTGGGCAAATCGCACGATCTCGTATCGGCGATGTTTCTTTCAAGTGTCTGCCTTATCAACTTTCGATGGTAGGCTACGCGCCTACCATGGTCGTAACGGGTAACGGGGAATCAGGGTTCGATTCCGGAGAGGGAGCCTGAGAAACGGCTACCACATCCAAGGAAGGCAGCAGGCGCGCAAATTACCCACTCCCGGCACGGGGAGGTAGTGACGAAAAATAACAATACGGGACTCTTTTGAGGCCCCGTAATTGGAATGAGTACACTCTAAATCCTTTAACGAGGATCCATTGGAGGGCAAGTCTGGTGCCAGCAGCCGCGGTAATTCCAGCTCCAATAGCGTATATTAAAGTTGTTGCGGTTAAAAAGCTCGTAGTTGAATCTCAGTTCCAGACAGGCGGTCCGCTCCGGTGGTTACTGCCTGGCCTGAACATCCTGCCGGTTTTCCTTCGGTGCTCTTGACTGAGTGTCGTAGGTGCCCGGCACGTTTACTTTGAAAAAATTGGAGTGCTCAAAGCAGGCGTCCCGCCTGAATAATGGTGCATGGAATAATGAAAGAGGACTTCGAGTTCTATTGTGTTGGTTTTCGGAACACG
>CAWUCO010000233.1:87500-90000 GCA_963920705.1 Odiellus spinosus | reverse complement strand
GTACTTTAAAGTCGTACGCCCGACCACTTTCGCGGTCAGCAAATTGATCGTGTCGCTTTCTTCGATACAGTCGCTTCACCCAAAAAACCCTACATTTCTCCCCAAACGCCCGACAACCGCTGCCTGATTGATGGCGGAATGTCCGGGAATAAAAACCTCGCCATTTTGGTAAGCGGCGAAATTCTCCACGGCCCTTGATTTCCGTAGCGCCAACGATAGTGAAAGTTTTGGGCACTCGTAGTTCGGTCGCGGATTTTCCGGACAATTGCTCGGGCAGGACACAGGAAAATAATAAGGACTCTTGTCCACCGGATGAAACGGTTGGCGAGTTGGCAACGCGCTAGCCCGGTGATCGTGGAGGCCCGGGTTCGAAACCGGGGCAAAAACCTTCGAAGCGAAAACCTAAGAATTAGCGAGCAATTTCAGCGGTAGGTCTCTTCCGCGGACTTTTTCGCCCAATTCTTATTCGCGACTGCACTACACGCTTAAAAACGAGAAGCATTAGTTTTTTTTTTTTTTTTTTTTTTTTTTTAAATTTTTTATTGCTTAATAAATTGAAATTTACGTTGATTACAAGTAGATGTGAAATTTTAGTTCATCTAGCGGCAGAATGGAAATGCGAGTTAAAAGTGAAACGGAAATTTTAGGTCAAAATTCGCGAAAAGCTAATTAATGTCAACATTAAGGATTAAACCCGAACATTCTTACGAGTCGGTGTCAAGTTATTAGTTACGTCGAGATTAAAGGTTTTTCTTGGACAGAACAAATGCGCTGCTAATATAATTTGTTTACTGTAGACGCGCAACGAAACCAAAGTTTATCGCGTACAACCTGAAAGCGAACATAACGAATTGAATTTGTGTTAATACAAAAACGTTAGCGTCGATAAATCGTAAACATCAGTCGAACGGGTAACGGATGAACGTTGGCACGCGGGCCATATTAAAAAAATATTCCCGCTTGTCCTTTTAAAGCCGCAAAAAGAAACGCCTCCTGCCCCAAAAGCTTCGGGACAGTCTGTGTTTTTTTGGCCGCACTCACCCCAAACGGCACCGTTTGAATAAACCGTGCGAGCTTGCTAAATACCATCAGTTTTACAAGCCCACCGTTCAACTTAGCGACAAAAATGCTAAATGGTCGAAGTTTACATTGACTACTAGCGGCCGGAGCGAATCTCCCCCAATTCGAAGGCATATACGAAATGTACAACGAGACCGTGCCGTCGGATCCCCCCCGCGCAAAAATCCCGGGTAACCGAGCCGCGCAAACCTCCACCTTCCGGGAGGCGGCCGAGAGAGGTCGGCTACTACGGGGAATTAACTAACCTAACCCTACCGCCAATATTCCGCGAGGGTCGGGCGAGCTCGAGCGAGCGCCGGCTTACGCGTTCCAATCTCGCGGACCAACTCCTTCGAGCGGGCAAAGAACCTTGCGTGCTGGGTTGTGACTGAACACGGCCCGCACTTAGCTAGCGTATCAGCCGTGCGCCCCGGAACTTGACGGACGTCACCAACACGCCGGTATTCATTCGTCTCTTCGTTCAGGTCCGGGACTGTACAGGGCACCTCCCAAATTATGCGTTTCGATTATGGCGAAACGGTCAAATTTGAGTGGTTGGTAGTATTCGCGCGCAATTTGCTTGCGTGTCTTCTTTTCAAGTTTTGCCGCTGCCATGTTGAGCGAGTATCCCGCGAACATTTCGCCCCCAGGTTTGGCTGAATTCATTTCGGCGACTTATATCGCTACGACGCGGAGATCTCGTAATTCGAAATCGCGAGACATGGGCGTTTGGACGCGGGTCTCCCACCGGAATAGCGCTTATTCAAGAGGGGGGGGGGGGGGGGGGTGGCGTTCGGCCGAGCGAGGGTGCGTGTAAATTCCTTTTCGAATGCGTAAAATGGCGCGTGGGCCGTCAAACCCGGATGTACTGCGATACCGGGACGACCCGCGGCGGGGAAGGAGCAAGCCCCGGTCTCCCGCCCACTGTCAAAAATAACTTTAATATCTTCCGCCCGTTGGACGGATATCAGATATTAAGCTGATAAGAACAGATACTACACTTTGATCTTAGCCAAAAGGCCGAGAAGCGATGCCCGTCGCGGCGCTCGGTCCGCCGCGCGGCTCGCGACACCTCTTCTTTCGCGCTTGCTTTCTCGCGCTTGGCCCGTGGCCGCGATCCGCGCCTCCTGGCGGCGCAAAGACCCATAACAGCCTCGAGCACCCCAAACAAGCCACGGAGAAGAGCCGAAATCGGGCCGCCGTTGTTCGACCCGGATCGGCCTTTACCTTCGGCTGATAAGAACAGATACTACGCAATGATCCTAGACAAAAGGCAGAGAAGCGATAGTCGGCGGCCAGCGCCCTTGTCTCGCGTTAGCGTCGCGAACGTCGTGGCGCCCTTTCTCCCTGGACGCCGTTCCTTTCAATTTATCAATAACGTCCCACGCCCAGGGCGCCACTTCGCGGCCGCCCCCAAAACCTCCCGTTTCCCCCCCCCCCC
>CAWUCO010000233.1:75000-77500 GCA_963920705.1 Odiellus spinosus | reverse complement strand
ACGTTGGCACGCGGGCCATATTAAAAAAATATTCCCGCTTGTCCTTTTAAAGCCGCAAAAAGAAACGCCTCCTGCCCCAAAAGCTTCGGGACAGTCTGTGTTTTTTTGGCCGCACTCACCCCAAACGGCACCGTTTGAATAAACCGTGCGAGCTTGCTAAATACCATCAGTTTTACAAGCCCACCGTTCAACTTAGCGACAAAAATGCTAAATGGTCGAAGTTTACATTGACTACTAGCGGCCGGAGCGAATCTCCCCCAATTCGAAGGCATATACGAAATGTACAACGAGACCGTGCCGTCGGATCCCCCCCGCGCAAAAATCCCGGGTAACCGAGCCGCGCAAACCTCCACCTTCCGGGAGGCGGCCGAGAGAGGTCGGCTACTACGGGGAATTAACTAACCTAACCCTACCGCCAATATTCCGCGAGGGTCGGGCGAGCTCGAGCGAGCGCCGGCTTACGCGTTCCAATCTCGCGGACCAACTCCTTCGAGCGGGCAAAGAACCTTGCGTGCTGGGTTGTGACTGAACACGGCCCGCACTTAGCTAGCGTATCAGCCGTGCGCCCCGGAACTTGACGGACGTCACCAACACGCCGGTATTCATTCGTCTCTTCGTTCAGGTCCGGGACTGTACAGGGCACCTCCCAAATTATGCGTTTCGATTATGGCGAAACGGTCAAATTTGAGTGGTTGGTAGTATTCGCGCGCAATTTGCTTGCGTGTCTTCTTTTCAAGTTTTGCCGCTGCCATGTTGAGCGAGTATCCCGCGAACATTTCGCCCCCAGGTTTGGCTGAATTCATTTCGGCGACTTATATCGCTACGACGCGGAGATCTCGTAATTCGAAATCGCGAGACATGGGCGTTTGGACGCGGGTCTCCCACCGGAATAGCGCTTATTCAAGAGGGGGGGGGGGGGGGTGGCGTTCGGCCGAGCGAGGGTGCGTGTAAATTCCTTTTCGAATGCGTAAAATGGCGCGTGGGCCGTCAAACCCGGATGTACTGCGATACCGGGACGACCCGCGGCGGGGAAGGAGCAAGCCCCGGTCTCCCGCCCACTGTCAAAAATAACTTTAATATCTTCCGCCCGTTGGACGGATATCAGATATTAAGCTGATAAGAACAGATACTACACTTTGATCTTAGCCAAAAGGCCGAGAAGCGATGCCCGTCGCGGCGCTCGGTCCGCCGCGCGGCTCGCGACACCTCTTCTTTCGCGCTTGCTTTCTCGCGCTTGGCCCGTGGCCGCGATCCGCGCCTCCTGGCGGCGCAAAGACCCATAACAGCCTCGAGCACCCCAAACAAGCCACGGAGAAGAGCCGAAATCGGGCCGCCGTTGTTCGACCCGGATCGGCCTTTACCTTCGGCTGATAAGAACAGATACTACGCAATGATCCTAGACAAAAGGCAGAGAAGCGATAGTCGGCGGCCAGCGCCCTTGTCTCGCGTTAGCGTCGCGAACGTCGTGGCGCCCTTTCTCCCTGGACGCCGTTCCTTTCAATTTATCAATAACGTCCCACGCCCAGGGCGCCACTTCGCGGCCGCCCCCAAAACCTCCCGTTTCCCCCCCCCCCCCCTTTTTTTTTTTTTTTTTTTTTTTTTTTTTTTTAAACCAAAATCGTCGCGCCACGACCGGTCACGACCCGATCCCCCACACTGTCCTTGTGGAGGCTGGTCTCCCGAAATGCGCGTGGTGCGCGCTACAGGCTGTTTGGTTAAAAAAGTCAGACAAAATTAAAAACCCCCTCTCTGTTGAACGACAAGGCTTTACCGTCAAGTCTTGCCCGAGTGTCGAACGACAGAGTTTCATTTATTAAAAAATTAACCCAAAAACAAATTCTAGGAATAAAACTAAACGACGGCCCGCCGGCACCACGGGCGAATTCGTCGAAACGACCACGCTTCCCGGACCGTCCACTTGGTGGCGCGTCGAAGCATTTATCGCTATCAGCTAGCCCCAGATCGTCCTCGTAACCGAGGTGCGTCGTCGGAGGGCGAATTGGTACCGACAAAAAACAATGAGAGTTTCGTCTCGCTTCCGGCGTCTTTACTCGAATATTCTCCTCAGGTTTCGGCTCGAAGAAGGCGGTTGCAATAACACCGCCTGGGCTAGAACGAACCGAGAAACAGTCTTCGAGAAGCTTGTTCCGGCTCTCTCGGACAAAAAAAAGAACAAAAGTTCGAACCGCGCGCGTTTTTTCCACGCGCCGGTTCCGAGAAAACGCCCGACGGCGGCGACAAGTTCGCCGCCGCGCGGCGCGTTTTTCCAGCTTGACGTTGCAACGTTCGTTAAATGTTGTTACCTGGTTGATCCTGCCAGTAGTCATATGCTTGTCTCAAAGACTAAGCCATGCATGTCTAAGTACATGCCGAAATAAGGTGAAACCGCGAATGGCTCATTAAATCAGTTATGGTTTCTTAGATCGTACTTTTTTACTTGGATAACTGTGGTAATTCTAGAGCTAATACATGCAGCAGAGCTCCGACCTTCGGGAACGAG
>CAWUCO010000233.1:65000-67500 GCA_963920705.1 Odiellus spinosus | reverse complement strand
CCAAAGAATTTCTAAAACCTTGAGATGTTTACAGATCAACCTGAATGGTTCGATAGCCGCTACTGCTCAGCTCCAACAGGAGTTGCTGTCGAACCCGGTCGATCTGGTTTTTATTCAGGAGCCATATCTTAGTGACGGAGTTCTTGCGGGATTTTCTATCTCCTCGAGATCTATGTACGTTAAGACCTTAGGGAAGGCAGCCTTAGTCTGTCTGAATAAGGATATGGATTTCATGGGGATCGTGGCCACGGAGACGTACGTTATCGCTAGCGTGCGCTTCTATGGTCTTGAATACCTCGCCATATCTTTGTATGCTCCTCCTTCTATTGACATTAATCCAATTTTGGATAATCTTGTCGCCGACATTCGTAGGTTAAGGAGTTCCAACTTTCTCATTGCTGGAGACTTTAACGCGAAACACGCTTTATGGGGTTCGCCTCGTTGCGACGACAGAGGGGACTCTGTTATTGACTTTTTGAATTTTTTGGACCTTCAGGTCATTAATGACCCGGCTTCCATCGCAACTTTTAGTTCCAGCAATGGGGAGAGTTGGATCGACTTAACGGTAGCCTCCAGTACTCTGACGGAATTGTGTTCTAATTGGTCGGTTAAGGACGTTGTCTCGTGCAGCGACCATAGGTATATTACGTGGGAATTGACCAGGGATTGCCCGAATTTGGGTTTCCATCAACCCTACGCTACCAAGTCGGTCGATTGGGCCGATTTTAGGGAGGAGGTGATTGAGCAATTCCAGGATTTTGACTTATCTTGGGATATTACAGTCCCCCTTGAAGAGTTAGTAGAAAGGTTTATGGGGAACCTTGATGAGGTGTGTTCCCGCAAGCTCAAAAGGAAAAAAGCTAAAACGCATAAGTCCGTTCCTTGGTGGAATAATGAGATTGCTACCCTTAGAAAGAAAGTTCGTGCCCTTCGTCGCCGAATGCAGGGTACTCGTGACCAGGCTCTTCGTCTTGTAAGGAAGACTGAGTACAATAAATTTCATGCCATGTATAAGCGGGTCATCAATGAGGCCCGTCTTAAGTCATGGAAGGAATTTTGCTCGACGTCCAATTTGGACAGTCCTTTTAATTTGCAGTATAAGATAGCCCTGGACAAGGTAATTAGGCCTACCGAATTACACAGTGTTCGGCGACCGGATGGGACAAGAACTTCCTCGTTTACAGACACTCTTAATTTACTGTTGGGAAATTTCTTTCCTGACGACTCCACAATCGCTGATTCGGAGCATCATACCCGGACTAGGGAGGATATTGCTATCCCGCCCGATAGTCCGGACGATGTTCCCTTCACGATCGGGGAAGTGGAGGACGCCATGGGAAGTTTTGCTAACGGGAAAGCCCCTGGGCTTGATGGTATTACCATTGAGATATTCAAACACATTTTTCAAGCTATCCCTAAGATAGTTTTATCCCTATTTAACATGTGTCTCAAGGGTCTCGTTTTCCCCAAGGTCTGGAAAATTGCGAAGTTGGTTCTTTTGTCAAAAAAGGGTAAGGATCCTGAGGATCCAAAGGCCTACAGGCCGATTTGCCTCCTTTCAGTCGTGGGAAAGATTTTCGATAAACTCTTAACGGGGAGAGTTTACCACTTTCTCCATTGCAATAAGCACCTTAAGGAGGAGCAATACGGTTTTAGACATGGTAGATCTACGACTGATGCTCTCTCGCGGATCTTGGATATCGTAAGGGGAAAACGTGAACTGGGGAATCACGTCGCCATTATTTCCATCGATATCCAGGGTGCCTTTGATAACGTTTGGTGGCCCTCATTACTTTCACGACTGAAGGAGATAAACCTGCCGAAGAACTTATACAGTGTTTTTCAGAGCTATTTTAGTGAGCGCAAGGTGGTTTATTCGACTCCATCTACCTATATTAGTAAAACCGTCGTTAGGGGTTGCCCGCAGGGTTCTTGTAGCGGCCCTATGCTTTGGAATTTGATCGCGGATATGGCCTTGGATTTGCCCTTTGGGGAGAATACACACGTTCAGGCTTTCGCGGATGATATTTATGCCGTCGTTTGGGCCCCATCCAGACAGCGGCTCGAGCGTGAGGGTAACCTCGCTCTCGAGCAGTTGGATGTGTGGAGAGCCGAGAATAAGTTAACCTTTGCCGCAAACAAAATGTGCGCGCTTACTATCGCGTGCAAGGCACGTATGTCAAGGAAGCCCATTTTTAAGCTCCTTGGTAAGGGGGTTCGCAACGTAGACGAGATGACCATTTTGGGAGTCGTTATAGACGATAGGCTCTCTTTTATCCCGCACCTGAGGGAATTGAAAATTAAAACAGCTAACATTACGGCCAAGTTATCTAGGGTGGCCCGTAGTACTTGGGGCATTAAAGGCCCCGATCTTAAGTTAATATACAAAGCGTGTATCGAGAGAGTTATAGTCTATGCGTGTGGTGCCTGGTGGAAGCAGAGCGAGAACTCCGTTATGCGGAAGAAGCTTGCTTCCATCCAGCGCATCCCGCTTCTCCGT
>CAWUCO010000233.1:45000-50000 GCA_963920705.1 Odiellus spinosus | reverse complement strand
CCAAAAACTGAGCCCGAAATTATATGCCTACACCACCGTCATCTAACCTAACCTTACCTATGCTATTTCACCTTAAAATATTTTGTAAATTTTCAGCGTTAGACGTCTAAAAACTGAGCGCGCAATTATAAGAAAATAATTTTATAAGAAAAAACCCTTTCTGGAAATGCGCGAACGAGAACTGCTCTTTCGGCAACCGCGCTTTTTGGGGAAACTGCTCTCTTGGCGAAACTGCGCTTCTTTTGAGAAACCGCTCTAACGGGAGCGCGCAAACGCAAAGTGCTCTTTTGGCGACTGCGCTTATGGCTACATGCCTTTTTTTCCGCCGGTTTTTTTTTTTTTTTTTTTTTTTTTTTTTTTTTTTTTGTGATCGGTTTGTGCGTGTGCCGCGCCACGTTCTCGCTCGCTGCGCTAAGTCCGAAAAAAGGTTTTTTTTTAATCCCCGCCGGCAAAACCGTGGCGCGCTATGAGTTGGCAGCGAGCGAGGAGGCGGAGGCGGCGCCCTCTTTACAAGAAACCGGCTGTGCTTCCCTTTCGTCGCTAGGTGCCAACTCCCATTTTTAAACGTGCGTGTGTGTGTGTTTTGGAAGGTGTGCGCGCGCGCGTGGATATGGTGTCGCGATTCGAACCCGCGGGGTCTGGAACGCGCGTCGAGGGCTTTACCGACGTAGCTACAACCGCCGCGATGTCGGTCTTCCCTTTCTCGGCCGCTCTCGAGCGATAAATCTCCGCGCGCGAAAGTGCGGCCGCCCCACGCGAAAAACCCGTCTAACGGTGGTTCCCTCGTCAACGTCGCCGCGGCTCGTTCGGTAGAGCGTTGGGGTGGCGCGGCGACAGCCCCCGGGTTCGAATCCCGTGGCGTCCGTTCCGCGTTTTCGAAAGTTACCAAAAATATTTTATTTAATTTTAATTATTTTTTGTCGCGGTACTTTAAAGTCGTACGCCCGACCACTTTCGCGGTCAGCAAATTGATCGTGTCGCTTTCTTCGATACAGTCGCTTCACCCAAAAAACCCTACATTTCTCCCCAAACGCCCGACAACCGCTGCCTGATTGATGGCGGAATGTCCGGGAATAAAAACCTCGCCATTTTGGTAAGCGGCGAAATTCTCCACGGCCCTTGATTTCCGTAGCGCCAACGATAGTGAAAGTTTTGGGCACTCGTAGTTCGGTCGCGGATTTTCCGGACAATTGCTCGGGCAGGACACAGGAAAATAATAAGGACTCTTGTCCACCGGATGAAACGGTTGGCGAGTTGGCAACGCGCTAGCCCGGTGATCGTGGAGGCCCGGGTTCGAAACCGGGGCAAAAACCTTCGAAGCGAAAACCTAAGAATTAGCGAGCAATTTCAGCGGTAGGTCTCTTCCGCGGACTTTTTCGCCCAATTCTTATTCGCGACTGCACTACACGCTTAAAAACGAGAAGCATTAGTTTTTTTTTTTTTTTTTTTTTTTTTAAATTTTTTATTGCTTAATAAATTGAAATTTACGTTGATTACAAGTAGATGTGAAATTTTAGTTCATCTAGCGGCAGAATGGAAATGCGAGTTAAAAGTGAAACGGAAATTTTAGGTCAAAATTCGCGAAAAGCTAATTAATGTCAACATTAAGGATTAAACCCGAACATTCTTACGAGTCGGTGTCAAGTTATTAGTTACGTCGAGATTAAAGGTTTTTCTTGGACAGAACAAATGCGCTGCTAATATAATTTGTTTACTGTAGACGCGCAACGAAACCAAAGTTTATCGCGTACAACCTGAAAGCGAACATAACGAATTGAATTTGTGTTAATACAAAAACGTTAGCGTCGATAAATCGTAAACATCAGTCGAACGGGTAACGGATGAACGTTGGCACGCGGGCCATATTAAAAAAATATTCCCGCTTGTCCTTTTAAAGCCGCAAAAAGAAACGCCTCCTGCCCCAAAAGCTTCGGGACAGTCTGTGTTTTTTTGGCCGCACTCACCCCAAACGGCACCGTTTGAATAAACCGTGCGAGCTTGCTAAATACCATCAGTTTTACAAGCCCACCGTTCAACTTAGCGACAAAAATGCTAAATGGTCGAAGTTTACATTGACTACTAGCGGCCGGAGCGAATCTCCCCCAATTCGAAGGCATATACGAAATGTACAACGAGACCGTGCCGTCGGATCCCCCCCGCGCAAAAATCCCGGGTAACCGAGCCGCGCAAACCTCCACCTTCCGGGAGGCGGCCGAGAGAGGTCGGCTACTACGGGGAATTAACTAACCTAACCCTACCGCCAATATTCCGCGAGGGTCGGGCGAGCTCGAGCGAGCGCCGGCTTACGCGTTCCAATCTCGCGGACCAACTCCTTCGAGCGGGCAAAGAACCTTGCGTGCTGGGTTGTGACTGAACACGGCCCGCACTTAGCTAGCGTATCAGCCGTGCGCCCCGGAACTTGACGGACGTCACCAACACGCCGGTATTCATTCGTCTCTTCGTTCAGGTCCGGGACTGTACAGGGCACCTCCCAAATTATGCGTTTCGATTATGGCGAAACGGTCAAATTTGAGTGGTTGGTAGTATTCGCGCGCAATTTGCTTGCGTGTCTTCTTTTCAAGTTTTGCCGCTGCCATGTTGAGCGAGTATCCCGCGAACATTTCGCCCCCAGGTTTGGCTGAATTCATTTCGGCGACTTATATCGCTACGACGCGGAGATCTCGTAATTCGAAATCGCGAGACATGGGCGTTTGGACGCGGGTCTCCCACCGGAATAGCGCTTATTCAAGAGGGGGGGGGGGGGGTGGCGTTCGGCCGAGCGAGGGTGCGTGTAAATTCCTTTTCGAATGCGTAAAATGGCGCGTGGGCCGTCAAACCCGGATGTACTGCGATACCGGGACGACCCGCGGCGGGGAAGGAGCAAGCCCCGGTCTCCCGCCCACTGTCAAAAATAACTTTAATATCTTCCGCCCGTTGGACGGATATCAGATATTAAGCTGATAAGAACAGATACTACACTTTGATCTTAGCCAAAAGGCCGAGAAGCGATGCCCGTCGCGGCGCTCGGTCCGCCGCGCGGCTCGCGACACCTCTTCTTTCGCGCTTGCTTTCTCGCGCTTGGCCCGTGGCCGCGATCCGCGCCTCCTGGCGGCGCAAAGACCCATAACAGCCTCGAGCACCCCAAACAAGCCACGGAGAAGAGCCGAAATCGGGCCGCCGTTGTTCGACCCGGATCGGCCTTTACCTTCGGCTGATAAGAACAGATACTACGCAATGATCCTAGACAAAAGGCAGAGAAGCGATAGTCGGCGGCCAGCGCCCTTGTCTCGCGTTAGCGTCGCGAACGTCGTGGCGCCCTTTCTCCCTGGACGCCGTTCCTTTCAATTTATCAATAACGTCCCACGCCCAGGGCGCCACTTCGCGGCCGCCCCCAAAACCTCCCGTTTCCCCCCCCCCCCCTTTTTTTTTTTTTTTTTTTTTTTTAAACCAAAATCGTCGCGCCACGACCGGTCACGACCCGATCCCCCACACTGTCCTTGTGGAGGCTGGTCTCCCGAAATGCGCGTGGTGCGCGCTACAGGCTGTTTGGTTAAAAAAGTCAGACAAAATTAAAAACCCCCTCTCTGTTGAACGACAAGGCTTTACCGTCAAGTCTTGCCCGAGTGTCGAACGACAGAGTTTCATTTATTAAAAAATTAACCCAAAAACAAATTCTAGGAATAAAACTAAACGACGGCCCGCCGGCACCACGGGCGAATTCGTCGAAACGACCACGCTTCCCGGACCGTCCACTTGGTGGCGCGTCGAAGCATTTATCGCTATCAGCTAGCCCCAGATCGTCCTCGTAACCGAGGTGCGTCGTCGGAGGGCGAATTGGTACCGACAAAAAACAATGAGAGTTTCGTCTCGCTTCCGGCGTCTTTACTCGAATATTCTCCTCAGGTTTCGGCTCGAAGAAGGCGGTTGCAATAACACCGCCTGGGCTAGAACGAACCGAGAAACAGTCTTCGAGAAGCTTGTTCCGGCTCTCTCGGACAAAAAAAAGAACAAAAGTTCGAACCGCGCGCGTTTTTTCCACGCGCCGGTTCCGAGAAAACGCCCGACGGCGGCGACAAGTTCGCCGCCGCGCGGCGCGTTTTTCCAGCTTGACGTTGCAACGTTCGTTAAATGTTGTTACCTGGTTGATCCTGCCAGTAGTCATATGCTTGTCTCAAAGACTAAGCCATGCATGTCTAAGTACATGCCGAAATAAGGTGAAACCGCGAATGGCTCATTAAATCAGTTATGGTTTCTTAGATCGTACTTTTTTACTTGGATAACTGTGGTAATTCTAGAGCTAATACATGCAGCAGAGCTCCGACCTTCGGGAACGAGCGCTTTTATTAGACCAAGACCAATCGGGCTTCGGCCCGCTTACCATGGCGACTCTGGATAACTTTGGGCAAATCGCACGATCTCGTATCGGCGATGTTTCTTTCAAGTGTCTGCCTTATCAACTTTCGATGGTAGGCTACGCGCCTACCATGGTCGTAACGGGTAACGGGGAATCAGGGTTCGATTCCGGAGAGGGAGCCTGAGAAACGGCTACCACATCCAAGGAAGGCAGCAGGCGCGCAAATTACCCACTCCCGGCACGGGGAGGTAGTGACGAAAAATAACAATACGGGACTCTTTTGAGGCCCCGTAATTGGAATGAGTACACTCTAAATCCTTTAACGAGGATCCATTGGAGGGCAAGTCTGGTGCCAGCAGCCGCGGTAATTCCAGCTCCAATAGCGTATATTAAAGTTGTTGCGGTTAAAAAGCTCGTAGTTGAATCTCAGTTCCAGACAGGCGGTCCGCTCCGGTGGTTACTGCCTGGCCTGAACATCCTGCCGGTTTTCCTTCGGTGCTCTTGACTGAGTGTCGTAGGTGCCCGGCACGTTTACTTTGAAAAAATTGGAGTGCTCAAAGCAGGCGTCCCGCCTGAATAATGGTGCATGGAATAATGAAAGAGGACTTCGAGTTCTATTGTGTTGGTTTTCGGAACACGAGGTAAT
>CAWUCO010000233.1:35000-37500 GCA_963920705.1 Odiellus spinosus | reverse complement strand
AGTCGTACGCCCGACCACTTTCGCGGTCAGCAAATTGATCGTGTCGCTTTCTTCGATACAGTCGCTTCACCCAAAAAACCCTACATTTCTCCCCAAACGCCCGACAACCGCTGCCTGATTGATGGCGGAATGTCCGGGAATAAAAACCTCGCCATTTTGGTAAGCGGCGAAATTCTCCACGGCCCTTGATTTCCGTAGCGCCAACGATAGTGAAAGTTTTGGGCACTCGTAGTTCGGTCGCGGATTTTCCGGACAATTGCTCGGGCAGGACACAGGAAAATAATAAGGACTCTTGTCCACCGGATGAAACGGTTGGCGAGTTGGCAACGCGCTAGCCCGGTGATCGTGGAGGCCCGGGTTCGAAACCGGGGCAAAAACCTTCGAAGCGAAAACCTAAGAATTAGCGAGCAATTTCAGCGGTAGGTCTCTTCCGCGGACTTTTTCGCCCAATTCTTATTCGCGACTGCACTACACGCTTAAAAACGAGAAGCATTAGTTTTTTTTTTTTTTTTTTTTTTTTTAAATTTTTTATTGCTTAATAAATTGAAATTTACGTTGATTACAAGTAGATGTGAAATTTTAGTTCATCTAGCGGCAGAATGGAAATGCGAGTTAAAAGTGAAACGGAAATTTTAGGTCAAAATTCGCGAAAAGCTAATTAATGTCAACATTAAGGATTAAACCCGAACATTCTTACGAGTCGGTGTCAAGTTATTAGTTACGTCGAGATTAAAGGTTTTTCTTGGACAGAACAAATGCGCTGCTAATATAATTTGTTTACTGTAGACGCGCAACGAAACCAAAGTTTATCGCGTACAACCTGAAAGCGAACATAACGAATTGAATTTGTGTTAATACAAAAACGTTAGCGTCGATAAATCGTAAACATCAGTCGAACGGGTAACGGATGAACGTTGGCACGCGGGCCATATTAAAAAAATATTCCCGCTTGTCCTTTTAAAGCCGCAAAAAGAAACGCCTCCTGCCCCAAAAGCTTCGGGACAGTCTGTGTTTTTTTGGCCGCACTCACCCCAAACGGCACCGTTTGAATAAACCGTGCGAGCTTGCTAAATACCATCAGTTTTACAAGCCCACCGTTCAACTTAGCGACAAAAATGCTAAATGGTCGAAGTTTACATTGACTACTAGCGGCCGGAGCGAATCTCCCCCAATTCGAAGGCATATACGAAATGTACAACGAGACCGTGCCGTCGGATCCCCCCCGCGCAAAAATCCCGGGTAACCGAGCCGCGCAAACCTCCACCTTCCGGGAGGCGGCCGAGAGAGGTCGGCTACTACGGGGAATTAACTAACCTAACCCTACCGCCAATATTCCGCGAGGGTCGGGCGAGCTCGAGCGAGCGCCGGCTTACGCGTTCCAATCTCGCGGACCAACTCCTTCGAGCGGGCAAAGAACCTTGCGTGCTGGGTTGTGACTGAACACGGCCCGCACTTAGCTAGCGTATCAGCCGTGCGCCCCGGAACTTGACGGACGTCACCAACACGCCGGTATTCATTCGTCTCTTCGTTCAGGTCCGGGACTGTACAGGGCACCTCCCAAATTATGCGTTTCGATTATGGCGAAACGGTCAAATTTGAGTGGTTGGTAGTATTCGCGCGCAATTTGCTTGCGTGTCTTCTTTTCAAGTTTTGCCGCTGCCATGTTGAGCGAGTATCCCGCGAACATTTCGCCCCCAGGTTTGGCTGAATTCATTTCGGCGACTTATATCGCTACGACGCGGAGATCTCGTAATTCGAAATCGCGAGACATGGGCGTTTGGACGCGGGTCTCCCACCGGAATAGCGCTTATTCAAGAGGGGGGGGGGGGGGTGGCGTTCGGCCGAGCGAGGGTGCGTGTAAATTCCTTTTCGAATGCGTAAAATGGCGCGTGGGCCGTCAAACCCGGATGTACTGCGATACCGGGACGACCCGCGGCGGGGAAGGAGCAAGCCCCGGTCTCCCGCCCACTGTCAAAAATAACTTTAATATCTTCCGCCCGTTGGACGGATATCAGATATTAAGCTGATAAGAACAGATACTACACTTTGATCTTAGCCAAAAGGCCGAGAAGCGATGCCCGTCGCGGCGCTCGGTCCGCCGCGCGGCTCGCGACACCTCTTCTTTCGCGCTTGCTTTCTCGCGCTTGGCCCGTGGCCGCGATCCGCGCCTCCTGGCGGCGCAAAGACCCATAACAGCCTCGAGCACCCCAAACAAGCCACGGAGAAGAGCCGAAATCGGGCCGCCGTTGTTCGACCCGGATCGGCCTTTACCTTCGGCTGATAAGAACAGATACTACGCAATGATCCTAGACAAAAGGCAGAGAAGCGATAGTCGGCGGCCAGCGCCCTTGTCTCGCGTTAGCGTCGCGAACGTCGTGGCGCCCTTTCTCCCTGGACGCCGTTCCTTTCAATTTATCAATAACGTCCCACGCCCAGGGCGCCACTTCGCGGCCGCCCCCAAAACCTCCCGTTTCCCCCCCCCCCCCCTTTTTTTTTTTTT
>CAWUCO010000233.1:20000-25000 GCA_963920705.1 Odiellus spinosus | reverse complement strand
GGCCATATTAAAAAAATATTCCCGCTTGTCCTTTTAAAGCCGCAAAAAGAAACGCCTCCTGCCCCAAAAGCTTCGGGACAGTCTGTGTTTTTTTGGCCGCACTCACCCCAAACGGCACCGTTTGAATAAACCGTGCGAGCTTGCTAAATACCATCAGTTTTACAAGCCCACCGTTCAACTTAGCGACAAAAATGCTAAATGGTCGAAGTTTACATTGACTACTAGCGGCCGGAGCGAATCTCCCCCAATTCGAAGGCATATACGAAATGTACAACGAGACCGTGCCGTCGGATCCCCCCCGCGCAAAAATCCCGGGTAACCGAGCCGCGCAAACCTCCACCTTCCGGGAGGCGGCCGAGAGAGGTCGGCTACTACGGGGAATTAACTAACCTAACCCTACCGCCAATATTCCGCGAGGGTCGGGCGAGCTCGAGCGAGCGCCGGCTTACGCGTTCCAATCTCGCGGACCAACTCCTTCGAGCGGGCAAAGAACCTTGCGTGCTGGGTTGTGACTGAACACGGCCCGCACTTAGCTAGCGTATCAGCCGTGCGCCCCGGAACTTGACGGACGTCACCAACACGCCGGTATTCATTCGTCTCTTCGTTCAGGTCCGGGACTGTACAGGGCACCTCCCAAATTATGCGTTTCGATTATGGCGAAACGGTCAAATTTGAGTGGTTGGTAGTATTCGCGCGCAATTTGCTTGCGTGTCTTCTTTTCAAGTTTTGCCGCTGCCATGTTGAGCGAGTATCCCGCGAACATTTCGCCCCCAGGTTTGGCTGAATTCATTTCGGCGACTTATATCGCTACGACGCGGAGATCTCGTAATTCGAAATCGCGAGACATGGGCGTTTGGACGCGGGTCTCCCACCGGAATAGCGCTTATTCAAGAGGGGGGGGGGGGGGGTGGCGTTCGGCCGAGCGAGGGTGCGTGTAAATTCCTTTTCGAATGCGTAAAATGGCGCGTGGGCCGTCAAACCCGGATGTACTGCGATACCGGGACGACCCGCGGCGGGGAAGGAGCAAGCCCCGGTCTCCCGCCCACTGTCAAAAATAACTTTAATATCTTCCGCCCGTTGGACGGATATCAGATATTAAGCTGATAAGAACAGATACTACACTTTGATCTTAGCCAAAAGGCCGAGAAGCGATGCCCGTCGCGGCGCTCGGTCCGCCGCGCGGCTCGCGACACCTCTTCTTTCGCGCTTGCTTTCTCGCGCTTGGCCCGTGGCCGCGATCCGCGCCTCCTGGCGGCGCAAAGACCCATAACAGCCTCGAGCACCCCAAACAAGCCACGGAGAAGAGCCGAAATCGGGCCGCCGTTGTTCGACCCGGATCGGCCTTTACCTTCGGCTGATAAGAACAGATACTACGCAATGATCCTAGACAAAAGGCAGAGAAGCGATAGTCGGCGGCCAGCGCCCTTGTCTCGCGTTAGCGTCGCGAACGTCGTGGCGCCCTTTCTCCCTGGACGCCGTTCCTTTCAATTTATCAATAACGTCCCACGCCCAGGGCGCCACTTCGCGGCCGCCCCCAAAACCTCCCGTTTCCCCCCCCCCCCCCCTTTTTTTTTTTTTTTTTTTTTTTTTTTTTTTTAAACCAAAATCGTCGCGCCACGACCGGTCACGACCCGATCCCCCACACTGTCCTTGTGGAGGCTGGTCTCCCGAAATGCGCGTGGTGCGCGCTACAGGCTGTTTGGTTAAAAAAGTCAGACAAAATTAAAAACCCCCTCTCTGTTGAACGACAAGGCTTTACCGTCAAGTCTTGCCCGAGTGTCGAACGACAGAGTTTCATTTATTAAAAAATTAACCCAAAAACAAATTCTAGGAATAAAACTAAACGACGGCCCGCCGGCACCACGGGCGAATTCGTCGAAACGACCACGCTTCCCGGACCGTCCACTTGGTGGCGCGTCGAAGCATTTATCGCTATCAGCTAGCCCCAGATCGTCCTCGTAACCGAGGTGCGTCGTCGGAGGGCGAATTGGTACCGACAAAAAACAATGAGAGTTTCGTCTCGCTTCCGGCGTCTTTACTCGAATATTCTCCTCAGGTTTCGGCTCGAAGAAGGCGGTTGCAATAACACCGCCTGGGCTAGAACGAACCGAGAAACAGTCTTCGAGAAGCTTGTTCCGGCTCTCTCGGACAAAAAAAAGAACAAAAGTTCGAACCGCGCGCGTTTTTTCCACGCGCCGGTTCCGAGAAAACGCCCGACGGCGGCGACAAGTTCGCCGCCGCGCGGCGCGTTTTTCCAGCTTGACGTTGCAACGTTCGTTAAATGTTGTTACCTGGTTGATCCTGCCAGTAGTCATATGCTTGTCTCAAAGACTAAGCCATGCATGTCTAAGTACATGCCGAAATAAGGTGAAACCGCGAATGGCTCATTAAATCAGTTATGGTTTCTTAGATCGTACTTTTTTACTTGGATAACTGTGGTAATTCTAGAGCTAATACATGCAGCAGAGCTCCGACCTTCGGGAACGAGCGCTTTTATTAGACCAAGACCAATCGGGCTTCGGCCCGCTTACCATGGCGACTCTGGATAACTTTGGGCAAATCGCACGATCTCGTATCGGCGATGTTTCTTTCAAGTGTCTGCCTTATCAACTTTCGATGGTAGGCTACGCGCCTACCATGGTCGTAACGGGTAACGGGGAATCAGGGTTCGATTCCGGAGAGGGAGCCTGAGAAACGGCTACCACATCCAAGGAAGGCAGCAGGCGCGCAAATTACCCACTCCCGGCACGGGGAGGTAGTGACGAAAAATAACAATACGGGACTCTTTTGAGGCCCCGTAATTGGAATGAGTACACTCTAAATCCTTTAACGAGGATCCATTGGAGGGCAAGTCTGGTGCCAGCAGCCGCGGTAATTCCAGCTCCAATAGCGTATATTAAAGTTGTTGCGGTTAAAAAGCTCGTAGTTGAATCTCAGTTCCAGACAGGCGGTCCGCTCCGGTGGTTACTGCCTGGCCTGAACATCCTGCCGGTTTTCCTTCGGTGCTCTTGACTGAGTGTCGTAGGTGCCCGGCACGTTTACTTTGAAAAAATTGGAGTGCTCAAAGCAGGCGTCCCGCCTGAATAATGGTGCATGGAATAATGAAAGAGGACTTCGAGTTCTATTGTGTTGGTTTTCGGAACACGAGGTAATGATTAAAAGGGACAGACGGGGGCATTCGTATTGCGACGCTAGAGGTGAAATTCTTGGACCGTCGCAAGACGAACTACAGCGAAAGCATTTGCCAAGAATGTTTTCATTAATCAAGAACGAAAGTTAGAGGTTCGAAGGCGATCAGATACCGCCCTAGTTCTAACCATAAACGATGCCAACCAGCGATCCGCCTGAGTTACTCAATTGACTCGGCGGGCAGCTTCCGGGAAACCAAAGTTTGTGGGTTCCGGGGGAAGTATGGTTGCAAAGCTGAAACTTAAAGGAATTGACGGAAGGGCACCACCAGGAGTGGAGCCTGCGGCTTAATTTGACTCAACACGGGAAAACTTACCCGGCCCGGACACCGGAAGGATTGACAGATTAAGAGCTCTTTCTTGATTCGGTGGGTGGTGGTGCATGGCCGTTCTTAGTTGGTGGAGCGATTTGTCTGGTTAATTCCGATAACGAACGAGACTCTAGCCTACTAAATAGGCGACCGATCACTTGTGTCGGTCTTCCTTCTTAGAGGGACAAGCGGCGTTTAGCCGCACGAGACAGAGCAATAACAGGTCTGTGATGCCCTTAGATGTCCGGGGCCGCACGCGCGCTACACTGAAGGAATCAGCGTGTGTTTACCCCTGTCCGGCAGGACTGGGTAACCCGATGAACCTCCTTCGTGATAGGGATAGGGGCTTGTAATTGTCCCCCTTGAACGAGGAATTCCCAGTAAGCGCGAGTCATAAGCTCGTGTTGATTACGTCCCTGCCCTTTGTACACACCGCCCGTCGCTACTACCGATTGAATGATTTAGTGAGGTCTTCGGACTGGTGCTCGGAGCGGCTTTCGGGTCGCACCGACGTACCGGAAAGATGACCAAACTTGATCATTTAGAGGAAGTAAAAGTCGTAACAAGGTTTCCGTAGGTGAACCTGCGGAAGGATCATTATCGAATTTTGCGGTTCCGAAAAGGTTTCAACCGGCGCCATTTTGCGGGCGAAAAAACTTTTCAAAAACACAACTCTCGGAGAATACCGGGGCGAAAACCGCCGACGTTTTCGCTCCTATTCCTTCCAAAAGAAAAAAAATCTCGCGGCTTAAGCGCGACTTAAGGTGCCCGAGTGGTGGAATCGTTCGCGTCCGAGCGTACGGAAGGTAGAGAGCTCGAGTCGCGAGCCCGCGACCGCGCGATCGATTCCGCTCGGGTCGAGCGGGGACGGAATTCCTTTGTTCCGCCCTCCTCGACCCATTTCCGTATAATCTCTATCATAGGGCGTCACCAAGCGTCCGCCTTTCTCCCAAAAAAAGAAAGCCCGCTTTATTTGTCGGTTCATTTTAACAAAAAAACAAACTTTTGTACGACTCTAAGCGGTGGATCACTCGGTTCGTGGGTCGATGAAGAACGCAGCCAGCTGCGAGACTTGGTGTGAATTGCAGGACACATTGAGCACTTATCTTTCGAACGCGCATTGCGACCTCGGGTCTTTCCCGAGGTTTCGCCTGTCTGAGGGTCGGATTACTGATCTCTGAAGCGACGTTTCGCGTCGACTTCTGGCCTAGTCGCTAATAACCGTAAAATGGTATTTCGACTCAAAATGCGTTTCGTGCGACGGCGCGCGCTTCATTGCGGGCGCCGTTCGTTCCGACTCCCAATTCTCCCGTTTTAATGGTTTAAATCGGGGATCGGAGCTCCGATGACCTCCCTGGTTATTTCGGTAGTCTCACGATGGTCCGGGCCACTTTTGTTTTTCCGGACCGTAGTTGCGCCTCGCGCAACGTAAACAGACATTGACTTGTCGACCTCAGATCAGACGAGATAACCCGCTGAATTTAAGCATATAAATAAGCGG
>CAWUCO010000233.1:15000-17500 GCA_963920705.1 Odiellus spinosus | reverse complement strand
GCCGTTGATCGGTGTTGACGCAATGTGATTTCTGCCCAGTGCTCTGAATGTCAAAGTGAAGAAATTCAACCAAGCGCGGGTAAACGGCGGGAGTAACTATGAACTTTAGCGGCAAATTCTTATTGGCAATCGCCCGAGCATCAGTGCTTTGTGGTTTATCCGTCAACGCTATTAATTAAATATATACATCGTGCTTTTGTTATATTAACAAACACGGCGATGGATCAACCCCAGAAAGGTCAGGCAGCGCCGGCCGTTTTTCTATACCCTATTTTGGGTGGTAATAAGTGCAGTTGGTGTATTAATTCACACTTCTCTGATCATGGCTCTTGGAGGACTCATATTCTCTCGCATGGGAATACAACTTTTATTTACAAATGTCGTTCGTGTGGGTTGGAAAAACCGTCGATTTTCGGTATTTCCTCCCATATGAGGTTTTGTAAAGGCTTAGAGGGCAAAAATAGCACGCACAATCTTGATACACACGGTGTGGCTATATTGGGTAATTGTGAAAATCTTCATACACACGTTACTACGGGGGCAGCATCCAGTGCTCCAGTAATTCAATCTCAACCTGAAGTTACGACGTATAAATGCCGATTTTGCGATGAGGTCAAGGCATCTAAGATCTCTCGAGGTAGACACGAACAACTGGCTCATACCCGATTATACAATCTTTCACAGCCGGTTACAGCTAGGACCCATTGGTCGTCGGAAGAGGATCATATTTTAGCCGCTGCAGAACTGAACCGTGTCGGAGCTGGTAGATCGGTTGATGCGATGCTTAAAGAAACTGAGATTTCTGGACGTTCTTACGACTCGAAAAAGTCGAGAAGACGCCATCCGGACTATAAGTCGGTGTTGGAACGACTCAGAAGTGAAGCTTTGGTCCCTGAGGTTCTAAATACGTCACCAATTGAATCTTCTGTGATCGATCTAACTGAGGATGACCAGCCCGATATTGTTGCGGATAAGCGCGACGTCAACAGAGAGTTCCTTTCTATATTTGAAGAACATCGATCTATTGGTGCGATTGAGGTCAGAACTGTTGCGGAATATGCTCTTCTGGCGGATAACGATCTTGCGGGACTATCGAAATGGCTTCCTAAGGGTAGAGCTCCTAGTTCGTCGACTACTAAAGTTGTTGGCAAATCGGGCGGTAAGACTAAATCTAATCAAATGAACATTGACACGCATGAAACTAATATTCCTATGAATGCGAGTGGGGAGGACCGACGAAGCTCTTCAGGTTGGGAGAAGAAACCCAAACGGCGATTTGAAAAACGAGCTCGGTATAAGAGATTCCAGAATCTGTTCAGGGGTAATCGGAAGAAACTTTCGGCGGAAATATTTTCTAACTTCGACGATATAATGTTGAAACCCACGGTCGAAGATATTGACAATACTTTTTCTGCTCTATTTTCGAGGGCGTCGCAGAAGGATAACGAGCCTGTGCGTTTACGATCACGTCTATGCGAAACATACTTCCCGATTACCGTTGTCGAATTTAAGAATGCTCTTCGGTTGTGCAGTTCATCTACACCCGGTCCAGATGGGGTTAATCTCCAGGATCTGAAGAAAGCGGACCCGATCCTCCTGACTCTCATTCTGAATATTTTTCTCTATAGGAGAGATGTACCCGAATCCATGAAGGAATCCAGGACGATTCTACTCCCAAAGAAAGGTGACCTGGCTCGAGCAACTAATTGGCGTCCCATAACCATAGCACCTATTCTGATACGAGTCTTCCATGGTATTCTGGCACGGCGGCTTTCCAAATCAATCGACTTGCATCCCTCACAGCAAGCGTTTATACCCGAAGATGGCATAAGCGGGAATACGCTAATGCTCGATTACGCTATCGCAGAATCCCGGAGGAAAAAGGATTCGCTTTATCTGGTCTCTATCGACATCAGCAAAGCCTTTGATAGCGTATCGCACGAATCGATTACTAGGGCGTTGGAAACTGCTGGCATTGAAGACGAAATGGTTGACTATATTCGGAATTCCTATCGCGGCTCGACAACCGTAATCTCCTGTGCTGGCGTGAAGACAAACCGAGTTAATGTCACTAACGGCGTGAAACAGGGGGACCCGCTGTCCCCCATTTTATTCAACGCGGTGATTGACGAACTTGTGCGTCTTCTGCCGACTGGAGTTGGGTTTCCCGTTGGCGATCTGTTGTGCAATCTTCTTGGTTTTGCGGACGATATTGTGTTGCTTTCAAGTTCGAAGCCGGGAATGGATTTTCTCCTAAGTATTTTAAGTGGGTTCCTCGATTCTCGAGGTTTAACCGCGAATCCGGTAAAGTGCGTTAGTCTTTCTATGGTAAAACGTGGAAAGGCTAAAAAGTTGGTTAGAGGCGCTAACATCGCGTTTACGTTGAATGGCGTTGAAATCCCGAAGATGGACTGTGAAACTGTTTTGGCTTACCTTGGTCTTAAATATTCAGTTAAAGGAAAGCTAGGGATTAATTGTGCGAAGTTTTATGCGGATATTG
>CAWUCO010000233.1:7500-10000 GCA_963920705.1 Odiellus spinosus | reverse complement strand
AGTTTTGGGCACTCGTAGTTCGGTCGCGGATTTTCCGGACAATTGCTCGGGCAGGACACAGGAAAATAATAAGGACTCTTGTCCACCGGATGAAACGGTTGGCGAGTTGGCAACGCGCTAGCCCGGTGATCGTGGAGGCCCGGGTTCGAAACCGGGGCAAAAACCTTCGAAGCGAAAACCTAAGAATTAGCGAGCAATTTCAGCGGTAGGTCTCTTCCGCGGACTTTTTCGCCCAATTCTTATTCGCGACTGCACTACACGCTTAAAAACGAGAAGCATTAGTTTTTTTTTTTTTTTTTTTTTTTTTAAATTTTTTATTGCTTAATAAATTGAAATTTACGTTGATTACAAGTAGATGTGAAATTTTAGTTCATCTAGCGGCAGAATGGAAATGCGAGTTAAAAGTGAAACGGAAATTTTAGGTCAAAATTCGCGAAAAGCTAATTAATGTCAACATTAAGGATTAAACCCGAACATTCTTACGAGTCGGTGTCAAGTTATTAGTTACGTCGAGATTAAAGGTTTTTCTTGGACAGAACAAATGCGCTGCTAATATAATTTGTTTACTGTAGACGCGCAACGAAACCAAAGTTTATCGCGTACAACCTGAAAGCGAACATAACGAATTGAATTTGTGTTAATACAAAAACGTTAGCGTCGATAAATCGTAAACATCAGTCGAACGGGTAACGGATGAACGTTGGCACGCGGGCCATATTAAAAAAATATTCCCGCTTGTCCTTTTAAAGCCGCAAAAAGAAACGCCTCCTGCCCCAAAAGCTTCGGGACAGTCTGTGTTTTTTTGGCCGCACTCACCCCAAACGGCACCGTTTGAATAAACCGTGCGAGCTTGCTAAATACCATCAGTTTTACAAGCCCACCGTTCAACTTAGCGACAAAAATGCTAAATGGTCGAAGTTTACATTGACTACTAGCGGCCGGAGCGAATCTCCCCCAATTCGAAGGCATATACGAAATGTACAACGAGACCGTGCCGTCGGATCCCCCCCGCGCAAAAATCCCGGGTAACCGAGCCGCGCAAACCTCCACCTTCCGGGAGGCGGCCGAGAGAGGTCGGCTACTACGGGGAATTAACTAACCTAACCCTACCGCCAATATTCCGCGAGGGTCGGGCGAGCTCGAGCGAGCGCCGGCTTACGCGTTCCAATCTCGCGGACCAACTCCTTCGAGCGGGCAAAGAACCTTGCGTGCTGGGTTGTGACTGAACACGGCCCGCACTTAGCTAGCGTATCAGCCGTGCGCCCCGGAACTTGACGGACGTCACCAACACGCCGGTATTCATTCGTCTCTTCGTTCAGGTCCGGGACTGTACAGGGCACCTCCCAAATTATGCGTTTCGATTATGGCGAAACGGTCAAATTTGAGTGGTTGGTAGTATTCGCGCGCAATTTGCTTGCGTGTCTTCTTTTCAAGTTTTGCCGCTGCCATGTTGAGCGAGTATCCCGCGAACATTTCGCCCCCAGGTTTGGCTGAATTCATTTCGGCGACTTATATCGCTACGACGCGGAGATCTCGTAATTCGAAATCGCGAGACATGGGCGTTTGGACGCGGGTCTCCCACCGGAATAGCGCTTATTCAAGAGGGGGGGGGGGGGGTGGCGTTCGGCCGAGCGAGGGTGCGTGTAAATTCCTTTTCGAATGCGTAAAATGGCGCGTGGGCCGTCAAACCCGGATGTACTGCGATACCGGGACGACCCGCGGCGGGGAAGGAGCAAGCCCCGGTCTCCCGCCCACTGTCAAAAATAACTTTAATATCTTCCGCCCGTTGGACGGATATCAGATATTAAGCTGATAAGAACAGATACTACACTTTGATCTTAGCCAAAAGGCCGAGAAGCGATGCCCGTCGCGGCGCTCGGTCCGCCGCGCGGCTCGCGACACCTCTTCTTTCGCGCTTGCTTTCTCGCGCTTGGCCCGTGGCCGCGATCCGCGCCTCCTGGCGGCGCAAAGACCCATAACAGCCTCGAGCACCCCAAACAAGCCACGGAGAAGAGCCGAAATCGGGCCGCCGTTGTTCGACCCGGATCGGCCTTTACCTTCGGCTGATAAGAACAGATACTACGCAATGATCCTAGACAAAAGGCAGAGAAGCGATAGTCGGCGGCCAGCGCCCTTGTCTCGCGTTAGCGTCGCGAACGTCGTGGCGCCCTTTCTCCCTGGACGCCGTTCCTTTCAATTTATCAATAACGTCCCACGCCCAGGGCGCCACTTCGCGGCCGCCCCCAAAACCTCCCGTTTCCCCCCCCCCCCCCTTTTTTTTTTTTTTTTTTTTTTTTTTTTTTTAAACCAAAATCGTCGCGCCACGACCGGTCACGACCCGATCCCCCACACTGTCCTTGTGGAGGCTGGTCTCCCGAAATGCGCGTGGTGCGCGCTACAGGCTGTTTGGTTAAAAAAGTCAGACAAAATTAAAAACCCCCTCTCTGTTGAACGACAAGGCTTTACCGTCAAGTCTTGCCCGAGTGTCGAACGACAGAGT